>PVHP010015334.1:0-37608 GCA_004024765.1 Zapus hudsonius
CCACAGCTCATTCGCTATATCCTGAAAAATACAAATACAATCTCCATTGGAGAGTTAGAACAGTATAGGTTAACAAATATAGACCATTCTGGATTGCCTAGTTTCTATTTTTAGTAGCCTCCCTGTCAGACATTCGCATAGTGCGTCTTTTCTTGGGAGCCCAAGAGTATGGGATCCGGTGCATCTTGCCCTAAATCCCTATTTCCAATCAAAGGTTCCCCCTCACTGAGTGGAATATTTGGCCAAATTTAATGGCTGTTGATTGACTCCCCCAGGCCCAGGTTCCTTCATTGCACAATTGCTCCTTTCTTGGTTTGCTGTTCTCTCCCAATAGGAACTGTATTCAGCCTATTCATGGCCGCAGACTATGTTTCATGCCAATGGTCTGTTTACTCCAGTTATTGCCAATCATCTTCCCCTGGCAGCTTGTGCATTGCCCTCCAGCCCTTCACTAACTGCCATCTGGGGGTTGGTTACCATTCCAGAGCTCGCTGGGATTCTCGATGAAGATCGATGGCATTCTGCGGTTTCTTCAGCAACAGGATTTCGTCTCAGGCCTGGGGAGGGTGTTCAAGAGCCTTGACAGAATTCTGTCTTGTTTTAGGAACCTCATGGGTCACTTTGGTCAACAGCTCAGTGAGGGAAGGGACCAGTGACTGGGACCAAGGCTGCTTTACTTTTGAGATCTTAAGAGTCTCTGGAATTCTGCTTTGGACTGTGTTGGGTATCCTGGGTGTCTGTCTCCATTACCCTTTCATAGGTTATCTGACTTGCTGTGGAGGTAGTTCTCTTGCTAATCTCACTGCTTCCTTGAAGATTTCCTTAGGGCCCTATATAGGTAAATTAGAGGTGATTCATCTCCTTCCTTGATGTCAGCCATCATCCCAGGTCCTATTGGTGGAATTGGGTTGTCCATGGTTCTCACTACCTTCTGAAAAATACAAACAGAATCTCCAATAGAGAGTGAGATCAGTGTAGGTTAAATGAGACAAACATTGTTTATTTGGCCAGATTCTAATTGGTGCAGCCTCTCTGTAGACCCCTGATTAGTGGAAGTTTCCCCTTGGAGTCCAGGTTCTTGGTTTCCATAAGAGTTTGCCTTGGCTCTCAGTTCGAGCTAAGGGTTCCTTGTCACTGAGTGGATCTCTTAGCCAATCAACAAACCATTGATTACCCACTTAGGTTTAGCACCACTATTGCACAGATGAGCACTTCTTGGCTTGCTGGTTTCTGCCCTATGGCAGTATCCTCAGCATTCTCGTAATATAGGCACATAGGTCTATGTTGTTTACCAGTGACCTCTGCTTTCTCCCAATATCATTGGCGAGTGAGTGGCTGCAGGAAGCTTCAAGGCTCCCCCCCCTCCGCCGCCGCTATGCTAAAAGTAGAGGAAAAACAGAAAAGAAGAACTGAGTGGATGGTTTTTCTTTGCTTAGTGTTGTTGAACACTTACCCTGTGTGATTGCTACTTAGTAATGAAGCATTCTGAGACTCTTGGATGTCATAGTAGCTACTATGATATGAATACAGATAGTGTCCTCAAAACTTTGTTCTCTAGATTGAAGTATAGGAGATATTGTGGACTTTTAATAGGCAGGGACCAGGAGCAGGTGCTGAGGCCATTGGGTATGCCTTTGATCCTCTGTGTTTTGCTGCTTCAGGTTGAGATATGAGCAGGTTTCTCTTGCCATGTTGTACCACAGCCTCTACCTTGTTCAGAACTGAGTCAGTGCAAGAACCATACTTGTGCTCCAAAAATTTGATCTTAAAAAAAAATCTGAAGATGGGAGAGATGGATCAGCAGTTAAAGATGCTTACTTGAACCCAAGTTCAATTCCCTAGCATTGATATAGACCCAGACACAAAGTGCCACATATATCTCTAATTCCAATGTGCCTATGAAAACATGGGGCTGATTCAGAAGAATCTGAAAACTTGAGAGCTGGTCAGAGGGAAACACACACACAGCAGCAGCAGCAGCAAAAAACAAACCAACAAGCAAACAAGAAAGACCCTGTCTCAGCAAAGTGGGAAGAAAGAACAAGCTTCCCAAGGTTGTCATCAGACCTCCACATGAGCACTATGACATGTTCAAACCTGTACATATTCTCACACATGTCATACACATGCACATATAATGAATAAAACCCCTTTTGGGTAACTTAACTGCCTCAGGTATATCACTGTAGTAATATGAAACAGACTAATCTGTCAAACAGTGATGAAAACCTCTAACTGAATAACAGTAGCTTTAGCAGTTGAGTCTGATAGGTGCTACTTGGCTGCGTTCTTTCTTTTGTTGTTCATTGCTGCATCATGAGATGGGTCTCTTATTCCATTTCACAGATGTCGCTACTGAAGCTTAAAGAAGAAAGTCACCACTCTAATTACATGTTGTGTAATAAACCACTCTAAACTTACTGGTTTATAGCATAACTACCAGTTAGATTGCTCAGAGCTCTGCTATTTGGACAGAATTTGATGGGGACAGCCTAGATTGCTCTAATTCGTGTCTGCTGAGGTGACTCAAAGGTTGGAGGAGACATAATGGCAGGAGAAAGAAACACCTCACACACTTCTATGTCTAAGGGTTAATATTCTGTCATTTGGATCTGAAAGTGAGGCTCTTGGCTGGAATATATGCGTGCAAATTCTCCTTGGGGCTGCTTGACTTCCTCAGATCCTGGCACATGGACACCAAAGGATCAGCATCCCAGGAGATAGGAAGTAAAAGCTGCCGACCTTTTCAGCCGCCACCTGGAAACTGGCACAGTGTCCCTCTCATGATATTCTACTGGTCACAAAGCCTAGATTCAAGAGGAGAGGACAAAGACTCTACCACTTGATTAGAAAAGTATCAAAGAATTTGGGGATCATGATTGGAACTGCCACATTGACCATCATGTGTGCTACATGAAGTAGCTTAGACACTATGTTTGGACTTATAACTTCAAAGTTTTTGTTTCTGAATTTTTTTAAATTACCTTAAAAGCTAATTTCATATTAAGGAAGATGAAGATTTTGATTCTATTGGCTCACGTCAAGAATCCCACCTGTCAAAATCCACAGTAAGTAGAATTTGGACATTAGTGCTGGAGGTGGCCTTATTCATTGTACATCTTCTCATTCATTTTAGACCTGGAGCCCAGCACAACTAACTATGTGGCATGACTGTGTTATGAAGCAGTACTATTGACAACAGAACCCAAGCCTGTCCACAGGGTCTGTGAGAATGTGCATAGTATAAATGGCTCCTTTATTCCTGCCTTGTACAGAAACATGATGGTCAATCTCTGGTTGTCCACTGACAAGATATAGAATCACCATGAAGACAATTCTCTTAGCATGTCTGTAAAGGATTTTCTAGATTAATTGAGGTGGGAAAACCCACCCTGACTGTGGGCAGTACTATCTCATGGGTGGGCATCATGAACTGCACAAACAGAAGAAAGTTAGATGAGCATTCGGAATTTATCTCTCTCTACTTCCTTCCTACTGATGTCACCATGTGATGTTGGCTTCCTGCTCCTGCCATGTCCTCTGAAACTGTAAATTGAAATAATCCTTTCCTCAAGCTGCATCGGGTCAAGGTATTTTGTCCCAGCAATGAGGAAATAATTGATACAATAAGTAGATTTTTGTCCTCAGAGCTGAGATTTACATGCTGGTTGATAATAGCCAAAATCCTTTCATCTTATTTATTTCATTTAGCACGTCAATGTATCCGTGATAACTGGGACAATGTAAGGCAGGGTAGGCAGTGAGTTTGAAGGCCCATCAGTGACTTGAGTTCTTCGTCTGTGATACTCTTTCAGAAAGGTAGTCATAAATTACAAGATCATAAATACCTGGTGATTGGAAGCAGGTAGATGAAAATTTCAGATGAGGATGACAGGATGTCAACAAAGCAAACAGGGGACATCATACATGTGGTTGCCTCCCAGATGAATCTGGATTGTCTCACCAGGTTAGATTTTTTTTTTTTTTTTTTTTTTTTTTTTTTTTTTTTTTTTTTTTTTTTTTTTTTTTTTTTTTTTTTTTTTTTTTTGGTTTTTCGAGGTAGGGTCTTGCTCTAGCCCAGGCTGACCTGGAATTCACTCTGTAGTCTCAGTTTGGCCTCGAACTCACTGCAATCCTCCTACCTCTGCCTCCCCAGTGCTGGGATTAAAGGCGTGCGCCACCACGCCCGGCTACACCAGGTTAGATTTTGAGGAACCGTGATGTCAGCTGTCATTAATCCCCTAGATTGGCTTCCTAACAAACTGAAAGTTATTCTTTCATAGATATGGAGGCCAGAAGTCCAAAATCAAAGGGCGCATAGGCTGTGCTCCTTCAATGGCTCAAGAGAACAACACCTCCTCTTTAGTTTCTGGTAGTCGTTAGCAATTTTTGGCATTCCGTGGATCTGAGGCGCCTCACTGTGATCTCTGCATTCACTTCATGTGGCTTTCTTCTATGGGACTGTGACCTATGTCCCTCTTCTTGTAAGAACTCCAGTTACTAGCCAGGTGACTACGTTGGTCCATCATAACCTCATCTTCATCTGATAGTATCTGAAAAGTTCCTCTTTCTTAACAATGTCCCACCTGTAGCATCTGGACAAAAACAAAAAAAAAAAAAAAACACTGTTCAACTATGCAAAGCCACTTTTATAGAAGTCGAGACTGGAGTCCAGGTAGGCTCATTCACCCAGTCATTCAATTTTGAATTTTAATCTTCTCACTGTGATCCTGACTTGCATCCATGTCACCATAAAGTATGACAGGTTTCTGATGTGACAACCTTGTTTCATTGCGTGTATCAAGCCTTCAAAAAATAAAGAAGCCCACATGTCATCAATATTTTCACAAAGGTAGAAGAATACTTCCTTGAACTTCTTGCCCTTTCTATTTGTTCCCATAGCAACGTAGCATGTCCTTCATAAGTGTAATCACTTTTCTGTATTTGCCTGATTTTTATCTGTTTATACTAACTGCAGAGAAAAACAGCATGAGTTCAGGGCATTGGTAAATGAGACAGAGTGGGAGACAAGGTTCTTGTGTAGGTCACAGTGGTTCAGATGCAAGTCTGAAACTGCATTCATTCTCAGAGGCCACGGCTGCATCTCATAACAACTCCAGACAGAATTCAACCTCTCAAACCCTCAACAGGCCACCCCACCCATTGCTACAATCAGCTCTATACCCATGAATTATTTGATTATTTGTTTATTTTATTCAAAAGAGGCAACAGAATGTTTGAGATCTGGAAAATATTACAACTGTACAGTAATGACATAAATAAAAATAAAAGTATTTTCATTAACTAGTGATTAAAATATAACTAAAAAGCTGATGATTCTTATAAAAGCAAGCATGTAATTTGCACTTAATGAAAAGCCCTCTTGTATTTAAATTGACTCATTATGACATGGGGCTGGGGGAGGTCCTCAAAAACAAAACTGTATCTACAAAGATCTTTGTGTGTCTATGTATGTTGGGGGATCATAGGGGCGACAGAACAATTTTGGACGTCATTCCTCAAGCTTTATTAACCTTTTTTGAGACAGAATCTTATTGGCCTGGAGCTCCCCAAGTAGGCTAGACTGGCTGGCCAGTGAACGCCAAGGATCTGCCTGTCTCTCCCTCCCTCTGGCATTTGGGATTTTAAGTGCATCATGCTCACAGTGCACTCTGGAGGTCAAACTCGGAGCC
The DNA here is from genome assembly GCA_004024765.1 of Zapus hudsonius. NCBI lineage: Eukaryota > Metazoa > Chordata > Mammalia > Rodentia > Dipodidae > Zapus > Zapus hudsonius. The sequence continues at coordinate 5,694 of PVHP010015334.1, forward strand.
TCTCATGATTGCATGGCAAGCAGTTTCCCAACGGAGCCAACTCCCACTCCTATACAAATACCTTCAAAGGGTTCTGATGGGCAATTAAAATCAGTCTTCTTTACAATGTTCAGGACACTTTTCAGAGTCAGCCTGACAAATATGATGGGAAGCGCAAACAGTTCTTTTTCTTTTCTTCCTTTCATCACAAGCCGAGCAGCCTCTCCCTATTATATAACTCTCCTCACCAGGATCTGCAGTGCAGCATTTGGTGAGGCATTCGCAGACTATTTGTGGGTCCGTCAATTCCAGTCATCCTCTGAGGAATAGGCCTAACAGAGCCATGTCTCATCTTGGTGTATTTCCTGTGAAATTTTTGATCCAATTACATTTTAATCTTTTGCTCCACAGTGTGTTGGGTGAGTGACTAAGCAGCCAGAGCCCTTGTTTAAATGAAATTAGCTCGGGAGAACAGAAAACATTTTAGACCAAAGAAAGCAATTCTGTACAGGAGAAAGCTTTGTGATTTTCATATAACTCTGTCGCCGGTCACATGCAGATAGCTAAAAGAACAACCACATTATGAGATGCTAACAATTTTTGTGTGTGAGAACTACTTTTAGTTGCAGCTCCCCTTTCCATCCACCCATGGAATAAAAGTCTTGCTATTCTTCTCTTGCCTTGAACTATTTCATAACATTTGATGTAGAGCTGTGAAATCCACATGGAAGAGAGTTTCCATTCTGGGGCTCTTAACTCTTATTGGCAATGAGTGTTCATTCTGCTTAACCATAGTCCAGGATGTAAAGTAACTTCAAACTTTGTCCAGAACATCTCAACTTTCTACTGGCCTCTCCAATGCCCCCTCTCCAGACTCTTGGCTGTCTGTTCTGAGGTGTCAGCAAGCTCCTCAACTTTGTCAGCCCTTTGTCCACTCACCACAAGTCCCTGTCCTCCTCTGGTCTTTGTATCTGCTATGCAAGGTCAACAATTAGCTCAACTACCTCACTGTCACTATTAGGCCTGGGTCATCTCAAGTTTCCTTCCCAATTTCCAAATTGAAATCTATCTATAGCCACCCCTCTGCCTTCAGACTCCAAGGAAAATGAGTCACAACCCACTTTCAGTGGTCAAATTTCCATTGCATTCCTCATTTCATCCATCTTTACATTCCTCTGAAAGCTAGACACTGAAGTTTAAATCAAAATAAATCATAGATTGCTTGTTCAGAGATAATACACACATGAAACACAGTGTCTATGTGATGAGCATATCTCCTCTAAAGAGGAAAAAATGGCTCCAGGCTGGAGATGTGGTTCAATGGGTAAGAAAGATTGCTAAATAAGTGTGAAAATCTCAGTTCAATCCTCCGCACCTATGGAAAACTCTGGGCATGGATGTGCACACTTTAATCCTAGCACTGAGGGCACATAAAGACAGGAAGATCTCTGGGGTTCACTATTCAGCCAGTGAAGGACAGAGAGTTCTAGGTTTAGTGAAAGACCCTGTCTCAGAGAAATAAGGTGGAAGCACAAAAGAGGAAGACACCAAACATCCTCCTCTGCACACACATGTGCACACAACACATGCACACACACACACACACACACACACACACACACACACACACACACACTGCTCCAGACAAGGTGCCCTGTGATCTGAGCACTGCAAGATGAAGTGAGTCTAGCCTGGATGAAAGAGGAGAAAGATGAGGTCGTATAAAACAAGCATCAATTAGAGTGCCACAGGGTCCTCTGGACAAGGGAGAGATGACTTTGTGTTTAATTATCTGGAGCAATTAAAAATTGTGAACTAGGACTTGTGTGGCATGGCCAGACTATAAAATGTGACAGACTGTGTCCATATTTTTATGTTCATGACACAGGGGGACATTAAAAATTTCTAATAGAGGGGACACAATTGCATGTGCTTTTCAGAAAGCAGGTTTGAGTACCAGGCGGGCATAGAGGACAGGAGATAGAATGTGGGGCTTGAGTTTAGGGGAAGACAAGTTCATAAACTGATAGTAACAGTTCAGACCAAGATAAACAAAGGGTGAACTGAACAGCTATTGTAACATAGAGCACAGGAGTGCTTTCATATGGATACCAACATCTCCAAACATCAGGCATTGTTACCTGAAGAATCTCTTCTATGTTGTGGGAACAGATGCCCTGGCCTCATGAACGGGCAGCAGTGGGTAAGAGCAACAGAAGACAAAAATTGGAAACCCCTCAGAGAGACCAAGACTACTCTGGGATTCCAGGCTTCTCTGAAGAACTGATAAGGTCAGTGTGTGTGTGTGTGTGTGTGTGTGTGTGTGTGTGTGTGTGTGTGTGTGTGTGTATGTGTGTGTTTGTGTTTAAGGGAGTTATGGCATCTAGCTTTGAATTCATTTACTTCTACTCAGGCAAACCCTCAGAGGAAAATGTGACCTAGTCTAGTCTGTGCACTGAATTTTGAGGTATTGAAATGATATGTGTGTGATAAGAGGGGGGAAAATGTTAGTTTCAGAATGTCCTGAGAAGGATGTCCCTTCCTAACATCTTATCTGCAATAAATAAACCCAGAGTGTTTGGATTATAAGGAGCGGCTCACCGGAGAACATCACACACAATCAATCTTGCACACTGGGACCTAACCTGAACAGTTTCATAGGTGGAAAGTGCTCAGTGGCACAAAGGACCCCCAGGAGCCCTTTGCAGACATCACTTACTATTCGGAGTCAGAGGTAAGAGTTGATGAGAGAAGGAGCTGGCCAGCTGCCCGTGATGCCCGAGGGCCAATGCTGGCTTTTATCTTTGCCACTATCCTGGAAATTAACAATAAAGCTTGACATTTGGTAAGATCTATAAATTTTATTTGACACCAATCCTGTGCGTGATATCAGAGAAGGAGTGAAATACTATTTGTTAAACTCTTGTCTGCCTTCTCTCTATAGAACAGTTTGTTCCGAAGGGGCAGGGATGATTATAGCACTTACACTTGGCTTACATTTTGGCTATATGAGTATAGTATGTCCACCCAATCGCCCTCTAGATACATATGTTTCTGCCCATATATTACTTCTGCTCTCACTTTGGGTTAAAGAAGCTTCTCTTTTCACATGGCAGTGACTGATGGGAAGATGGAGAATTCATCAAAGAGCTGAAAAGAGACTGTGGAGTGTTAGCACTGAGTGAGACATCTTTGTCACACCCTCACAGGCTCAGGGATCAATGTGGAAGAGGTGACAGAAAGAATGTAAGAGCCAAAGGAATGATCCGGAATGCTGTCTACCAGACGCAAAGTGGGTCGTTGTATTCATGACCTCACAGCAGCTGCTGCTTCCTGCACAAGACCTGCATAGAATTGGCCCCATTGACTGGTTGTTGTGGATAATGGACAAGGGCAAATAAAAGACATTAAGTTGGAGGAGGGACTAGTAGGAAAGAACAGGTGTTCAGTGGAGGGAAGTGGGGAGATGGGGACAAATGAAGATGGTTAAGAGGAATTATGTAACTATTGTCGATCAAGTATTTTTATCAAAGAAAAGAAAATACTTGTCATTTCGACTGGTAGAAGCTATATAGGTTTTGCTGGAGTGGTAGGAGGTAGGAGGGAGGATATCTATCCTAAGTTACTCATTTAAAATTTGTTGAATAAGATTATAACTCACTGATTAAGCAATGATCTGATTAACTCACCAACAAGAAATAAACATTACAGGACAAAAGAAAAGACTAACTTGTTGAAAATATTTCTCAAAATAAGGCCCACAAGAATTCCAAGGTGAGCCTAGCAGGGGAGAGAGGGGAGCGGGGAGGGAGAGTGGGAACTTCTTGCTTCAAAGTCTGTCTTGTTTGACCAGATCCAATGGTATTATCCTGTCAAGCTGATCTCCACTAACCTGGACTATTGAAGACAGTTCTGCTATCTTCCCACCCCTGCCTGAAAACTTGATGTGTCATCAGGATATGACCAGTGCAAATATAATATCCATTAGTGAATGCCTTCTGAATCGTATTTTTCACCTCTCAGCCAACTGTACACGGGAACTTTCTATGCAAAGCAAGTATAGCACTCCCTTTAAATCACTGGATAAAGCGAGCAGAGCTAAGCTGCCTTCTCAAGGGCAATTTCGACTAGCAGTCAAGCAATTACTGCCTACAGCACAAGAAAGCTGTCCTCACAAGCAGACAGCTGGGGAGCTGTGAATTAGCTTTTCAACACCTGAAGCCCAAGTTAGAGAAAGTTAACAGCACTGCTTTGAGAACAATCAGGACAGCCTGGGGTTAGATGAGGTCCCTTTCTTTACAGGAATTTTGCACATTTTAAAAATTAGCAGTACCAGTACTTATGATATTACAAATAAAGAGGCACGTTGGGAGAAATGTTCATATTCCACTCACAATTGTCTATGATTCAAGGAAGACACCTGTATTAGGGCAGGTGTGGAAGCTCTGTTGAAGCCAAGAAAAATATAGGCGCAGTCCTGCATCTAAAATGCCATGCTTATTTTAGATTCCATGTGCATTTCATAGATTGAGGTTTTGACAACCATATTGATGTATTTTCAAAGACCAGGGGGTGTCTCTGGGAGGATGTAAATTAATGTTTGTCAAACATCAACGCTCACCACATTTCATCTAAATTTCACACTTGGTTCTGACTGATTTAGGTAAATTTGGGGTGTGGCCCTCAAATTTACATTTCTACAAATTCCTGGGGGCTGATACCACACTTGTTAGGGATTACACTTTGAAAAGCATAGGTACTGCATGTGAATTACAGATCCTGACGTGGCTACTCAGAAAAGTCGCCCAATGGACTTTCTAAAATATTAATAAATCAGGCCTAAATAGACCTTAATAGGATGTGATGCAAAATAAGTTACGTATTTTGGGCTATAGTTAAAGGATAAGATAAATATTTTAAGTTGATATCTGTATAATATGAACATATACTTATATATGGGAGTCCATATGGCCCCACTCTGTCCCTTCTGGGTCTTTGGTATAATCTTTATAGATTGCACACCTACTGGTGAATTGGAGACGATGATGAAGTCTGAAATCTATGAGACTACAGGCTGAATCAAAATGTGTGACAGGTGTGGCCACATCGGCTTTATTGGCATTACAAGTGAAGGGAGTCTATGGTGACACCCAAGGAGCGAGATCTAAGAATAGGATGCCCTTGTAGCACACTTCATGAATTCCTAATCTTTCATAAGGGACTTTCCCAGAATCTTTGAGGATAGTCAGGAGTACTGTTACCTGGTTTTATGAAACATTTCCAAAGCTTGTAGGCATTCAGCAAGAGAAAAAAAAATCAATTAATCTGGGTGTGGTGGCACATGCCTTTGATCCCAGCCCTTTGAGGCCAGCCTGGTACTACATAGTAAGTGCTAGGTCACCTAAGTTAGAGTGAGTCTCTACCTTGAAATAAAATCAGTCATTCTCTTACACAGTAGACTTGCTACTCAGTTTTCCTATCTATTCAACACTCAAGAGAACAGCAGAGGAAGAGAGTATCTTCCTCTGCCATGTGAACACATACCAACCCTGCTGCCCAGCATTACTGAGTCTCTGGAAAAGACTGCTATTTCTTGCAATACTTTCCTTTAGCTACCCTGTGTGATAGAAAAACTTAATTACTTTATTTTTGTGATTTAAGCTGAGTTAGATCTGTTTGTTATTCTCAGCAAAGTAATTCTTAAGAGAGAAAGGATATATGATTGCATTTACCTTCTTGTTACTGGGACAAAACACCTGACCAAAACAGAACAAGTTTATGGGATGAAAATTTTATTTCGCCTTACAGTCTTGAGCATAAGTTTCATTATGCTAGAGAAAACATGGCAAAGAGAGCAACTTCCTCACATCATCACATATCAGCAGCAGGGTCAAAATTACATGAACGAGATAGCTCTGAAGAGCCAGTAGCTAGATTAATAAACTCCAGGACATACCTCCCCCAGCAATGCTCCACCTCCCAAATATCCCACCAGCTGGGGACTAACTGGAAGCTTAATCACAGACAGTTGAAGCTATGGGTGGCATTTTACATTCAATCCATGACAGACCAACTTGTACATAATCAAACCATTTCTTTTGATATAATACATGCCTTAAAAGATATAGTTGATATTTCTGATAAATAAATTGGATTTTCTATGCATCAAGTAATAGTTGTTTTATGTTTACTGTAACATGCATATGTATAAATAGCAATATGTCCATTTATATTCTGTGTGCACTATTATTTGGCTAAGAACAAGTGAAGATGTACAAATAAAATACCACTGTCTTACATTCTGTCTATGCTAAAGAATTAACACAAATTGCCTGGTAATATATTGTATCCAAATTGATTAAAATACAAGCTGCTTTTGGAATGTTGTAAGGATTAAATGAGTTCACTTGCAAAACGTGGTACCATTTTCCACATATTACATCTTATGATAGGCCTTCTAAAACTCCTAGAGCTTATTATGAGGCTTGTTGCCATTACAATTAAAATAGCAAGTAATAAATATTCAAATCTATTCTTATTACCATCATCATTAGAAAGTCCATTAAGTTCCTACAGAACTTGGTAGGGATTTTTTTTTTTTTTTGAAGAGAGAGCTACAAACCTGAAAGAACATGTCTGACTTTTTAAGTACTCAAAAGATGTTTTATATTTAGTAAACAAATCAGGCTCTATGCTGAGAATAAAGATTCCTTTTATCTCAGAGCCTGATCAGTGGAGGGGCAAGGGATTAGAGAAAGGTAGAAACAAGCAAGCACTACACAGAACTCGCTTGGTGACATGGCCAAAGCACAGTGGCCAAAAGACTAGGATTCCTATTCCTTATTCTGCTTCCTGTAGAGTAAATCCCCCAGGGACTGTCTGCAAATACAGCAAGAACAGTGTGCATTCACATGTCCTCAGCCATGAGAGAAACCCGAGAAATATGAATATGAGCTTAAGCACAATCCAGGTTTGATTGTTACTCAGGCTGAAAGCACATGGTAAGGACTGAGGACTGTCAGTCTGTCCCCTTGTATTCCACATCTATGTTGTCAATACAAATCCATCATTTTACTCTCTGAATGACAAATCACTCAGCCAGGTTTTCATTACTGTGCTTCTTAGGAGATTAAAGAACATCTTAGCATGTAGGCAAATGTTTCTGTGAAAGATCACATAGTAAATACTTGAGGTTTTGTAAGTCATTGGTTCTCCATCACAACTATTTACCTTTCACAGCATTGAAGCCCAAAGTGAGCCCCAGACAAGCACATGAAGAAATGAATATGGCTTAGTTCCAGTAATATTTTATGTACAAATGAAAAGAAAATACTCAACAACAACGACTAATTGGCAGGCTAAGTTTGACTTCTAGGATGCCATCTACAAATGCTTGCTTTAGCAGATTTCAACCACTTTCCAATATTCGGAAAGGCACTTGATAGACACTTCAAAATTACTAATTCCCTGATGGCTCATAGAGCAGGAAACTCTTCACCACAAAAGCAGGTATCTAGCAATGGAGCCAAGCATTTGGAACAGGAAGGCTCACACCATGTCTCAGGAATGACAGAAGTAGAGAGGGAGGTGCTGGGACAGGAGGGGTCATTGCACATAACCCATGCCTGTGTCATAATGGGTCTTTAGCAAATCTGGGCCAGAAACTGTAAGGACAATAGACGAAGCAGGGACAGTTCTACCAAGGTGAGACTGGGGAAAAATCACTCCAAAGAAAATTCAGTGAATAATTTTAATTTACAAACAGAATTGGTTCACTGTTTTAAAACTGGACTGGGTAGAATCAATGCACAAGGACAGAGAATTTGTCATTTTATATTTACGACTCTATCTGCACCTCCTGAGCTCATAAAAATTTATATATATATATATACATATATCTGTATTATTCTTAATTAGATACATTGTATGAGCAAATGTTATGATGGTACCTCCATTTCCTTCCTCCCTATCCCAATCCACTGGGGGCCCTCCTTGGTGGGTGTACTGGATCAGTTCATGAAGTAGGGGGTCATGAGTAGTGCAGGGAGTAGCTAGGATCCCAACCTTGTGTGTTGTTGCTGAGGGAGGCAATATCTCAGGATATTCTCCCAACCATGGCTCTTACAGTCTTTCTACCCCCTCTTCCGCTCAGTTCCCTGAGTCATGGTGGGTGAGTTTTAAGTCAGCTTTATTGTTGAGATCTTAAGTGTATCTGGACTTCTGCTTTGGGTTGTGTGGGATCTCTTTGGTGTCTGTCTCATGGACCTATCCTGGGTTAATTGACTCTCTGTGGTGATAGGTCTCTTGTTTATCACGACACTCCCTCAAAGGTTTCATTGTGGGCCTACATGATAGGCTCGGGGTAGTTTATCTCTTGCCAGGTTGTCCACCATCATCCCGTGTCTTGTTGGTGGAATTGGCTTGTCCATGGCTCTCTCAGTGCCTTCTGAAAAATACAAACAGAATCTCCATCGGAGAGTGAGTCAGTATAGGCTAAATGTGACACATGTTGCTAATTTGACAAAATTCTATAGGGGTAGCCTCTCTGTAGTTCTCTGGTAGTGGGAATTTCCCCGTGGAGCCCAAATTTTTGGTCCCCATAGGAATTTGCCCTGGATCCCAGTTCCAGTTAAGAGTTCTTTGTCACTAAGTGAATCTCTTGGCCAATTTGAAAGCCATTGATTACCCTCCTAGGTTTTGGTGCCACTATTGCACAAATGATCACTTCTTGACTCGCTGTTCTCTCTCAAAAAGCTGAGTGTTCAGTGTTCTCATGACACTCATCTGAATTCTATATCAGTGGTCTCTGCTTTCTCCAATATCATTGATCAATTACCCCTGACAGCTCATGTAGTGCCTACCAGCACTACACATGCTACCATCTGGGAGCTGGTTGTCATTCTGAATCTCACAGGATTTCTTGGTGTTGTGCAATGACTTTCTGTGGTTTCTTCAGCAATAGGATCTTATCTTTGGTCTCGGGAAGGTATTCAAGAGCCTTAGCAGAAGCCTGTCTTGTTTTGGGGACCTCTTAGGTCTCTTTGATCAACAGCTCAGTGTGGGAAGGAACCAATGACTGGAACAGCAAGTTGCAGGTCTGATCAATTTTTCATGGGGTTCTGCTTCTTCCCATTCTACTCATGGTTCCTCTTACCAGGCGATGCCCACAGCTTCCTCAGGAGCTTACTGTATGAAAGTAATGATTTTATAGTTTCGATTCATTATTAGTTTAGCTTATTTTATAGGTCTCCCCAGCCTCCCTTCCTCCTCCCATTCCTTCCAAGAAATTTTTTTTATGAAATAAACTTTGTAAGAATAAATCATGTGTTGGTACCATTCCCTTCCTCTCTGCCCCCATTTCACCAAGGGCCCTTCTCAGTGGGGTTAATGGCATTTACATAGGGCTATGGGTTATGAGTTGTGAGAACAATAGTCAATCATTTTGGGGGTGAGGGCACAATGCCTCTGTACACTCCATCCCATCCTGTGGCTCTTAACAATCTTTCTTCCCCCTCTTCTGCAGTGTTCCCTGGGCCTTGGTGAATGAATTGTAAGTTTACTTTAGTGTTAAGCATTCAGCAACTTCAGAATTCTGCTTTAATATGTTTTGAGTGTCCTCATTGTCTACCACCATCAACCTGGTGCATTTTTTGAAGGACAGTGTTTATTATCTGTATGTACAGAAATCTCTGCAATATTCACTCAGCCCAGCTTGGTAGCAAGTTCTTTGGCCTTTGCCTTTTCCAGTTTGGCAATTCGAGCCACAGATTTTGGACCCAGGACTTTGCCTCCCCAGTGATGACGAATCTCATTGTATCTGTCATTGTAATCAGTCCTAAGACCGTCTGTCAGTTTAGCCAGGGCTCCTTTGTCTTCTGAGTTAACCTGTGTGAAGGCAATAGTGGTGCATGTCTTCCTGTGGACCAGTCGCCCCAGCCTGGCCTTCCCCTTGATGATGCACTCACATTCAGAGGGAATCTTCCCACCTCAGTTAAACCTCTCTGCAAATACCTACACAAACATACCAGAGGTATGTCTCCTAATTGATTCCAAATCCAGTCAATTGACAAGCAATATTAACAATCACAGTTGGAATGCTATTTAAAATGGACATAGTAATAATATCTAACTCCTAGGGATTGATGTGGAGACTTAGTGATGAAATACCCAAAGTGGGGTTTGTTTAGACGTATAGTAAGTGCACAACAAAAGATTTTCTTGGGTTAGAGAAGTAAAACTAGTAGAAACACGTGTTTAGTAATGACTATACTAGCCGGGTGTGGTGGCGCAAACCTTTAATCCCAGCACTCGGGAGGCAGAGGTAGGAGGATTGCCGTGAGTTCGAGGCCACCCTGAGACTACAGAGTGAATTCCAGGTCAGTCTGGACGAGAGTGAGACCCTAGCTCGAAAAACCAAAATAATAATAATAATAATAATAATAATGACTACACTGTTATTTATCAAAAGCACATCTAGATTTTTACAAGCAGGCCCATATTTTGCATTTTTCTTCCAGTTTTTATGAAAGCTAAAACTTCAACTTTGAAACTTTGGCTGAAGATAATGCCTAGGATGAATGAAGAGATTCTAGCCAATCAGAATTGTTGCATGGATTTGGTTGAAGCTAAAAGGCTTAAACCCCACGAAGTTCGTTACCAAGTTTTCAATGAGATGAAAATTAAATGAACTCCAGAAGTACAGGAATAACCTTTGCCCCTCAAAAAATTATTTTTCAGAATGAGCAACTTTTCCCTCAGTATTTTCCAAAAGCCACTATATCTTGCAAACATAAAATAGTCATCATTTTGGGGGTTGGGGATTTAGCTTAGTGGATGAGCGCATGCCTAGCAAGCACAAGGCCCTGGGTTCGGTCCTCAGCACTGCAAAAAAAAAAAAAAGGTAGTTACTTGAGACAATGTACACAAAGTAAATATAAAACAGTGTACATAAAATAGTCATCCTTAAAAGGCGAGTCTTTCAAACAAGTTCCAAACCAACTAAAGTTTTCATGTGAATAGTGGTCAGGCCCTGACAACACCAAGGTATCCCAATATCCATTGTGTTTGACAAAGTCAGGTTTTACTATTCAGATTTTCTGGGATACCCTTCTCCAACCCCAGGTGGCCGGACCTGGGTGGAAATAAATAAAAACTAAGCCTAGGAGGGTGCTCTCCATCTTCCACCCTTCCCTAACTGCAGTGGGCTCAAGGAACATTGCACTTATGTCAGAGAAAATTGTCCTTGTTTCGTTAACCAAGTAGTTAATCAAAGAAAATTGCACTCGTAATTAGTTCATTGCAGGCCATCAACTGCCTTTTAGGGGAGATTCATGCCAGAACTGAAGTGCTATAATATCTTGTCTCAAAGGATATTATCTCAAGATAATTCTAGATTCAGGGTGGTTTGGACTATCAATTAATCTACGTTAACCCTTCCAAATATATCTTCCCTGTGTCTCCTAAAATATACAAGCTATAACTATAGTCAGATGCAAGTCATGGCGAATACAAATTTCACTTTCTTTCATTTCCTGAGTTGAAAAATGGAAAAAAGTGTGTGTATGTGTGTGTGTGTGTGTGTGTGTGTGTGTGTGTGTGTGTGTATCCTTGTGTTTCTGTGTTCATATTGTTGGTTCTGTTTTGCTGGAATAGACATTTATAAATTTAGAAGGAGATTTACCAGAAGGCAGCAGGTCACTCAATGATGAAATCGAGAAGTCCCACATTTCACAATCTGCAAGCTAGAGATGAAGGCAGACCTGCATGCAGCATGTGGAAATCCTGAAAAATAAAGTGGTGTGGATTTCACTGTGAGTGTGGGAACAAGGAGCACCTGGGGCCAGAGCAGACTGCCTTCCAGCCCAACTGGGCAGTGAAAGGGTAAATCTTAACTTCTATTCTGTGCATAAAATGATCCATGGCATATGTATTTTCAGTTTTGGATGAGTGAGTTTATTAGAAATAGCAAGCAAAAGTATAAGAAGAAATGATAAGTAGCAGATAAGTAGCAAAATACAAAGCTGGGCATTAAACAACATCGAGTAGAAATGACTGGAAAAACCCTGTCAGCTGGAGTTCTTGGTTTCTCAAGAGTCCTGGGCTGAGTCTTCTCCTTAGGTGAGGCTTCAAATTACTAGTTAAGAGCATAGTTATTTTTATACTATGGGACATACTAGAGTGACCTCTTTTAAGTCTTGAGATTTTGGGGGCAGGTGTAGCACCAGACATATGGCTTCCCTGTCAGCTGTTCTCATGGGCACATTGTTTTCAACTCTTAAGCTATAACATTCTTGGGCCAGCAATGGAGTGCAGCAGGGGAGGTTTTACCCTATCCCCAGAGTCAGCTCTTAAGACTATAAAATCACATGAAAGTTTACTGACATAATTTATTATACCTTCCTCTCCTTTGGTTCTGTCGAAGCCCTCCATGGTCCAGCATTGAGAAGAGTGATATGCTTTACTCAGGTATGCAGTTCATACACTCACCTCTTCCTGAAGCACCCTCAAGACACATGCAGAAATAACAGTTAACCAAATGCTCAGCATCCTGTGATCCAGGTGAGTGAGCACACAAGATTCATTATTAGGAAAATAAAATAAAACCTTTAGTTTCATATTCACGTGTTTGAAATGATTGATCATAAGATCCATAGAACCTCCAGGTACTCTGACACACAAATTGTGTTTTTCTCCTGCAGAATCAATGTGGTCATTTGCCATTAAAGTCACACACAGCTGGGGAGATGGCTCAGTGGTCAATGGTACTTTTCACTAGGTTCAACTGCTCAGTACCCACAGACTCTCTCTGCTCTTTTGCTCGCTCCCTCCCCCACTCTCTCACTCTCAGTTCTCACTCTCTTTCTTCTTGAAAATAAATAAATAAAAATATTTATTATAAGGTCCACAAAAACACACACTTAGAAATACATTATAACAACATAAAGGCTTTCCCTTGGACCTTCTACATCAGAAAAAAAGAACAGTGACAAAAAAGTGATTTCAAGACCACATACAAGACTTCACTAGTAAAAATGCTTGCACACTGGACTCAGGAGTTTGCTCTGTAGCAAATACTATATCTGATTCTAATTCAGTATAAAATCTGAAATGAAATTATGTGAGTGATATTATTCCAAAATCAAAGATTGAGTTTTTACAATAGGATTGCTTAACTCTTAATAATTTTATTTATAATTTATATATTTTACTGGGTATTTTGTTACATTTAACATATCCCTAAAGCCAAATACAACCTTCGAGTTCTGATCTAAATGTGTAAAGTTCTATCTTTTCTTATTGGTGCCATGTATCTTATACTTGACTTGATTTTTTAAGAATTGATAAGAAACATATAAAAAAATATGTCAGGCATTGAAAAACAGGAACTGAGAAACATTGCTCAGTGAAAGAAGCCCAGATGGCTCACTTCCTTGACTTGTCAGCAGCAGGCATCTCTGATCACTTGGTGCCAGAGGGGGGATGAAACTGAGCACATATGTCTTTTGAAATGAGGAAATGAGGTTACAGGGTAGGAATGCTGAGGCACGATGAAACCTGAGGCCAGTGAACTAGAAGGACAAAGTAACGCAGAGAAAGTTCTCAAAAATTCCATAGAGGGTTCTGCTTGGGTCTGCGGCTGAATACCATAAAGCGAAACTCTATGATGACAGGCTTAGCAGGGACACCATTAGAAAATTATCACCTAATCAATACTTTAAAAAATTGAGGAAATAATTCATCTTCCAACCAGATAGAAAAAAAGCAGCCTCTGAAAATCAGGGAATTCATTGGGGATTTCAAAAAGGTCAGTCCTTATCAGTAATCTTATAGCAGACCCAGAGAAAAGCATGCTCCAGAAACTTCCTAACAAGCCATTTAAACAAGTCTAAAAGGATCAAATTGACAGAAAAGGAACTCACCTGCCCATCAGAATATACTTCATTCAGTAGGTAACAGAATGCAGACACTCAACCAATATCAAAATTGCCAGCACTCAATCAAAATTTAATAGAAATGTGAATAAATAGGAAAATCTCATCCAAAACTAGGGAAAAAAATCTGCACATCAACCACAGAAGTGCCAGTGGAAAATTGCCAATGCTCCTTTAAATAACCACTCACCATGCTCCTGTGGGCAACCCTTTGTAACTACATTGGGTCAATGAAAGAAAAACAAAAGACCAAAAAAAAGAAAGACAAGAAAGAAAGAAAGAAAGAGAGAGAGAGAGAGTGAGAGAGAAAGAAAGAAAGAGAGAGAAAGAAAGAAAGAAAGAAAACACAAATCAAGCACTTGGTAGGCTGAGGTAGGATTGCCATGAGATTGGGGCCAGCCTGGACTACAGAGTGCATTCCATGTCAGTCTGGCCTACAGTGAGACACTGTCTGAAACAAACAAACAAAAACAAACTCCCAAAATAGACATGAAATTAGAAGGTTGACCAGTTAGGAAGAAGAAAATAATGAGCTGGAGTGGGAGAGAAGGGGTGTGAATATGACCAAAATACATTATACACTTCTATAAAAATGTCATAATAAAGCCATTATTATGTCTAATTAAAATATGCTAATAAGAAAGCAGAAGAAATTGTGATAAAGTGTCATAGGCAGCCGCACACCACTGGGCTGAACCTCCCAATCAGGCACAGTTATGGGAAGAAGGGATTTAGTGAAGTTACAGATCAAGGGGAAGTTCCATGATGGTGAAGGAGACTGCCCCCTTTCACAGGTCAAAGCAGAGAGAGAAACCCATCACCAGCAACTCCAAAATCAAGCAAGGACATTCAAACAGACAAACTGCAAGAACTGCAGGCTAGAGCTCAGACTGCTCTTTGCATATGTATAGAATTCAATCCTCCCCCAGACACACCTTATGGCTGAGCTCTAGGATACAGCCAGGCCAACGTGACACTTCCTCCAGCCAGGCAGCTGGAGAAAAACTTTAATAAACTCTTGAATCTATTGGGGGATATCCATTCAAACTACCACATAAAAAACCTGTAAACCATGACTTCAGAATATTGAGTGGAGAATGGATGACTATAACTGAGCGGATTTTGCATAAGTGAATCTAAAGTGATACTAACAGAAACCACATAAACAACAGTGAACAGAGTCTGGGGAAGTTATAGAGTAGTATCAACTATTCAAACATATAAGTAATTTTATTACAAAAATGTAAAAAATCATGAATACAAGGCAGGCAAGTGCAGGGACTAGTTGAGCAATGGGAGAGACTGCTTGGCTTGGATCATAAGAACTCCCTTTTCCTAATCAATGCACTAGTAACTTGCTGGGAACCTAGGACTCTCCTCTGTAAATTGTGACATGTCAACTCCCCTCAAAACGGTGAACTAGTTTTCTCCTCTCATTATTTCTGTTCAGTTCCTATTCAAATATGTCCTTAGATAGATCTGGAATTGGAACAGCAGGGAGCGATCCAGTTTGTTCTAGTTTTAAGTTTAGGGGGAAACTGTATCACTATGTATCACTGGGGTACACATAAATAAAATCATTGCATCATCCACCCAAACTATGACTCTAGCAATGGATCCATTGTCCTCTGAAAACTCTATAATATAAGCTCAGACCACTTCCTAGGACCTTGAGTTTGGGACATTACACTCCAGTGACTTGATATTCCTTTTTGGTAGTCTATTCAAACTCTTTCTATTGCTTTACTCTTTCATAAAGTTTCTTGCTGCTTCATGATATTATGTGCCTTTCTTCAACTCTCTCAGGAACATGCCAAGAGCCCGGACCCACCAAGTGAAAGACTACTGCAAACAAGTGGAATAAAATATTACTTGAAGAAATGATCAACAAAATTATCTTTGAAATCGATGGAATTTTTTAAGTGCACAAAACTTGATGAGCCCAAGACAAGATGAGCAATAGACATACTAAAGAGAATTCTTCAGGTAGAAACCAGGATTCAAAAAACAATAATGGGTACAAGAAAGGGTAAACATGTCAAAACATATAAAATGTGGTGATTTTACCTCATTTTAAAAAACTCTTTAAAATAGAGTTGAGAATATAGCCATGATTTTCAATAGACATGGAAGTAAAAAGTATGATCATATTAACACAAGGATAGAAAGGAAATAGAAGTATACTATTTACATACACCTCATACATGAAAACCTATAATAATAAAGGTAGATTGATGAGAGCTCATGACATATGAAAATCGCATATTGCCTTAGAATGGTCACTTGAAAAGCAAAACAGAGCTTACAGCTTAGAAGCCAGTAATGAACTTAAATATCAAAAATATTCACTATGAAAGTAAAAACAACAAAATGAGAAAGAAAATGAGTGAAAAGCTGTGTCAGTTACTTTCTCAGTGACCAGAAATAACTTAAAGGACAGAAGTGTTTATTTCAGCTTAAGGCCCTGAAGTGATTGATACTTTCCAAAATGATTGGGAAGGCATGGCTATTGTGTGAAGTCAGCTTGTCACATTGCAGCCAGGGTCAGGAAATAGGACAAACAGGAAATGAGACCAGGGATCATCCACAGTGATACAATTCCTGTCACCAAAACATTCATGGGTCTACAATTTCCCCTGAAAAGCTCAATGCATCTGTGATCTGTGGCTTTCAAGCTAGGCTGTGGTCCTTATTTGAACTTCTCTCTCTCTCTCTCTCTCTCTCTCTCTCTCTCTCTCTCTCTCTCTCTCTCTCTCTCTCTCTCTCTCTCTCTCTCTCTCTCTCTCTCTCTCTCTCTCTCTCTCTCTCTCTCTCTCTCTCTCTCTCTCTCTCTCTCTCTCTCTCTCTGTGTGTGTGTGTGTGTGTGTGTGTGTATGTGTGTGTGTAGAGTTCTCTTGCCAGGGTATCTTGCCACTGCATACGAACTCCAGATGCATGTGCCACTTTCTGTCTACCTTTACATGGGTGGTTGGAAAATCAAACCCAGGACAGAAGGCTTTGTAAACAAGCCCCTTTAACTCCTGAGCCATTACCTCAGATCCTCAACTTTAACATGCTAGTCCAGAAACCAGTCCTTTGGGCAGACCCCAAGTGGACCAGTACATTGCAAAACATGTTTACTCTTTCTTCTTTGACAGAGGAATCTGGAAATTGGGCTTCTTTCTTCTAAAATATCATATACCACACAGGCATAAAGATCAACAATCACTTGAAAAACTGTTTGATGCTAAATATAGACTAAATCAATAGATCCTATATCACCTTCAATAGATGGCAAATGAAAAATAAATTTGAAAAATATTAAGTTCCCAGGATTGTGCAGAGGAAATCACATTTTAATCTCCTGCTAATGGGTGCTGCAGTCTCTTTGGGAATAGTTGCATTAAAATACACTCACTTAGGACTCAAATATCATCCTTTAAATAACTTACTCCTAAAAATTAAAATGTATATTTGTACAAATCCTATTTCAATATTATGTCAACTCTATTAATAAGGTCTAAAAACCTATATCCTAACCAAATTTTCATCTTTTTATAAATAGAAAGGAACTAACTAGTGATACATTTAGCAACATAAATGAATATCAAATATGTTCCACCGAGAAAAAGAGCCCATGACACTTACCTATAAAAAATTTAAAACTCAGGGGCTGGAGAACAACTCAGTGGAACAGTACTTGCCTAGTGTGCGCCAGACCCTGTGTTCAATGTGCTTCACTCAAATGAAAAAGAAAAAAGAAAAAAAAATGCCAGGACTCTAAGGTATTGTGGTAGAAGACACATCAGTGGAGATTGTCTATGGCCAAGTCTTACCTACACAGAGGCTTTCAGAAAGACTGGGAATGTCCTATGAGCTTTGATCACATTGACCTATGTTTTTAAGTGAATACACGGGATTATATGTAAACAACTATATCATTAACTTGATTACATAATTAAAAGCACACATAAAATTGCTTATTCTGTGTTTCTGAAGAAATATAAACTTTCGATTACTGGCCTCATCTTGTAAAGATGTTCATCTGTTCCCCCACTCTTAGATTTAGCCTCAATTCTCTTTCAGACCAGAACAGAGCCTGGGAGTGTGCCACTGGCCAGTGGAATCTTCCACAGGAGTGCCATAGAGTACAGCAATAATTCAGGAAGGTACATGGGCTGAGGCTGAAACAAACCCTGAGACCTCTGATTATCATATATATATATATATATATATATATATATATATATATATATATATATATATATATATATATATATATCATTGAGCTCAGTTTTCCCTTTTAACTCTTTTCTTTCCATTTCATCAACAATGTTTTCTTTTACCCTAACCTCTCACGTTCTGATCCTTTCCTCTGATGATTTCATTATGCTACTGAAACTCCAATTGAACTAGTAATTTCAGTGATTTAGTTTGTAGCTCCAGATATAAATTTCATTCTTTTTAAACTAAATTCTAGTACTCTGATAGAATTCTTTAATCCTGTCAAATTTTTGTGAATATATTACAGTTTTTTTTTCAAACTTCATGCCTGTGAACGTCCAAAATAGAGTGCCCTTATGTCTGTGTGTCTAATACAGGTATATAAAAGTGATCTCCACCAAACAAAACCTTACCCATGGCAGCAAGTAGATTATTGGTTGGTTTTGGATTAGGATGGATGGAATAAATTGACTAAAATGAGGCTTGAGAAAACATACTGCTACATACAACTGTCAATTTTTCCTTTTGGTCTTATAGAATCATTTTCCCCCAGCACTGGGCATTAAACCCAGGGCTTTATGCATACCAGACAGGCACTCTCCTCCCGAGCTATATCCATACCCTCAGTCATATAGTTCAGTTAGTAATGCTGAATAAGATAGTGTGTAGATTAAAACTAAGCTACTCTTTCACTCATTACATAAATATTGAAGGCTTATAACGTGCCAGGCTTTAGGCTAGGGAATCTCTCAGTGGACAAGAAAGAGACAGCCTCTGTTCTTTCAGGCTCCTGGTAGAGTTCTATTTCCCATAGTCCTTCGGGCTTACAAACTTGCTCACACTCATTTCTTTACACATAGTGTCATATGCTCTGCATGTGTATACTCAAATTGCATGGCTCTTTTCAAAGTCAGTTTTAAATGTCTGTAGTCACAGTGAATTCTGAATGTGTTTGGAAAAATCTTAGCTTACCCTGTGTTCTCATATTAAATTACCTGGCCCTGTGATACTGTTAGTATAATGCATCTTGCATTATTGATGAGATACTTTGTCTGGCTAGACTTCAGGCTCTTTTGCTAAAAGGATCTTGTCTGCTAACCCTTACACACACACTAGTATTTAGAAAAGTGTCTGGATCATAGTAAATAGGTATTTATTAAGTGAATATACAAATATGACATTGCAATACTGATACAATTATGGTCTATGTTTTAATATTTTCTACCTAATAATTCAGTAGACTATTTACTTCTAATTACTGAGTTTGAGTCAATCCCATCCCTGCCCTATCTAATGCTAGCTGTGGCTTCTCTGATACTCTATGCTTACAAACCATATAATCAAGCTTATTAAGGACTATATATTAGATAAAAGTAATTATGCCCTCCATAAGGGCATAATGACTATTCATATATTAAAGTATGGCTTGAAGGTTTGGGCTTTGGATCTAATTACTCAGAAGGTCTATTTTGTTAAATCCATATGAGAGAACTATATTTTAAAGCATAGACAGTAATTTCCAGAAATCTGACGTCCATAAAAATAGGGTTTTTCGTTGCTAGAAAACAATCAATCCTTTTGTAAAGAAGGATTGGCCATTCTCACATTGAATCCATGTCCTCTGTGATAAATGCATTTTAGTGCTCAGGACCCAGAAGCAGGCAGCTGTCACTGCACCACTGAGGATTCCTCTAAATTGCAGCAGATGGTTGTACTTATTTGGCTATCTAATGCTATTCTGAAGTATCAGTCGGCCAACTGCTCGATGGAGGTATGAAAATAGAAGATTTATTTGGAGCCAGAGGATGCAAACACAAATGTTTGGGGACATAGAGTTTAAACTGAGATGGAAAAATTGTATCCAGCAAATCACCAAGGCAGCTGTATTCGATGCAGGGTGTGTCTGTGAAACCCTATCCTTCAGATGAAAGCGTTCATGGAAAATAGGACTTCTTTAGGCAGCTGCACTGTAATCCCTTCCAGGCACTCTTCCCCTGAGACGTGCACACAGCCATGGGCATCTTCAAATATGCACTCACCACAGAAAATGTATTCCTATACAGACAGTTGCTAATTAGTCTGCCTTTTAAATGTAGCACCATGTAAATACCAGCTGGGTCACCTGTGGATGGTCTGTGGAAATATGCAGGACATGTGTTGGTGGTCTATACCAGAAACAAGGGTCTCTCTTATCTGATCCTTAAGGTAACAGCTGCAGACCTGTGGAGCTTTAATCACTGCTCAGCACTCTGGGCTTTCTACATAGTCACACTGAGTGCACTGGGCATGACACTGGTCATCTGTATAACATAGATGAATCATTCTTCATCAGAACCAAATCTCAGTAACATCTGCTCACTGCTACCCAGAATACAATCTTATGTTATTTCACAATGACAATACATTATTAACTATTTACATAGAGCGTTGAAAGAGTGTTCGGACTTATTCAACAGAATGTGAACACACTGTAAACTCTCTATAAATTGAACCAATTTCTATTATGTATGTAATGTACTTCTGTGTGAGAATAATGAATTAAATTCTCCCACTGAACATCAATTTAAATTGTTATACTACATTACCTACAAGGAAGTTAGTTAAAATGAAAACCTGCACAAGAAACATGGATTCTATTTCTTGACATCTGTATTAGAGCCTACATTAAATGTGGCACCTGAAACCCAAATACTAACATGCAAATAAAATGGCCTAGTTATATAGATGTAAATAAATAAATGAAACAGATTTTCATAGATTAACCCTGAAAATAAGTGAACTCTCATAGAGAAAAAAAAGAAGCCTTTTTAACATAGGAAAACACTAAATCATGAAGTAAAAAGCTTACATATTGTTCAACCAATAGAAAAAGAAACATTTAGAATACAATTCAGAATTGTCTGATAGCAAATGTATGAGTGAATAAGGTGGTTCAGAACTTTAATGCCAGCACTCAGGAGAGAGAAGTAGGAGGATTGCCGTGAGTTCAAGGCCAGCCTGAGATCACAATTTCAGGTCAGCCTGGGCTAGTGGGAGGCCCTACCTTGAAAAACAAAAAACAAAACAAAACAAAAAAAGATTTGAAAATATGACTAGGGTGAGGGCATCATGCACAGAGGAGGTGAAGAGAACATTTCGGGTCAGAGGATGCCAAGCATCCTCAGGAATGCGCTGTGTTTTTTGTTTGTTTGTTTTTGTTTTTTGGGGTTTTCTTTTTCTTGTGGATGTATGCATGTGAGTTCATGTGTGTGGAGGCCAGAGGTTCATGTCAAAACTCTTCATGAGTTGCTCTCTACCTTCTTCTTTGAAACAGGGTCACTTGAATCTAAAACTCACCAATTTTGCTAGACTAGTTAGCCAGTGAGTCCTGGAACTTACCTGTCTCTTCCCCCAGTGCTGAGGCTGCAGGCACGCCCACCACACCTGGCATTTTAAGTGGATACTGAAGATCCAAACTTGGGTCACTGTACAGGAATCAGTTTTCCCACTGAACCATCTTCCTAGTGCTGTAGATATAATCCACTATGGCTCACTTAGTATTCTCAGAAACATTTAATAGACTATACTGTATTCATTAACGATTACTGCAATGGCCGATATGTGTTCAGTACTAGGAGACAACATTTGTTTTAAACAACTGGTGACTTTTAATTAATCTTACAATAACTATCATAAGAAACAATGGCCTTACTTTATTAATGAGGAAACTTAAGGCTATGGAGATTCAATAAAAGATCTACT
Source organism: Zapus hudsonius (assembly GCA_004024765.1). Lineage (NCBI taxonomy): Eukaryota > Metazoa > Chordata > Mammalia > Rodentia > Dipodidae > Zapus > Zapus hudsonius. The sequence goes on from PVHP010015334.1 coordinate 27,548, forward strand.
AATACAGTTATTATTACAGAAAGGGTAGAACTATAATTTCAAACTAGACAGTCTAGGGTCAAAGCTCACCCTACTGACCTTTGTGACAAATGATATCTTCTTGAGAATAAAAAGAAGGAACTGAATTAACAACATGGATGTGCCCTGCATTTCTGGTATTGCTTTTGGAAGCAAGAGGAAGGAATGCATGCATGGAGTGGGTCATGTGCACACAGTTCCAGGAGCCGATGCTGAGATGCAGTATTTGGAACAGGGCATGAAATCCCTGATTGGCAAGTGAAGCCATTGGAAGATGGACCGTGGTTTGCAATGGAGAACTGAAGATGTTTTGGACATACTAGGACTTTGCAAGGGCAACCATGCAGTGCTCTTGGCTTGGGATAGAGGTTCCCCAGGAGCTCAGCCACGCTGGAGGGACAGAACTAGAAAAGTCCAGAGACTATCAGTCTCTGGTTATGGTATGGAACTTGAACTGCAGGTGTTTAATATTTGCCTAATGGTTGTTGAGTTTGCATTGACCTAGTCTTTCCTTATGCTTTATAGCAGTTGGGAATGTTTGCTCTGTGCCATTATATGTTAAAAGCATGATGTATAGAGATATGGTTTGATGTTAAGTTGAAAAGGGGTGGACTGTGATGGTTAGGTTTTGTTGTCAACTTGATCGTTTTAATTATCTTGGGTGGGTCTCTGAGGATGTTTACAGGAAGGTAGCCTCTCAGCAAGGGGCAGGATGTAAGGAAGCTCAAAGAAGCTAGAGGTAAACATCCTTTTTTTGTGTGGGCCATGGAGGAAGGAAATTCCAGAGACTCAGGAAGCCATTAAGTCTGGGATAGAGTTGTAAGACCCCACCCTAATGGTATACAAAGGAGAAGAAATTCTCTTTGGCCCTCCCAGCCTGTTTCCTGCTCTGTGTGTGTGGTGTTGGTAATGGGTTTTCCTCTCTGCTCAGACCTGTGAAAGAGGGCCAGTCTCTTTTGCTGTTATGGAACTTCTCCCAATCTGTAGTTTCAAAAAAATATTTTCTTCCCCCCCCAAAAAAAAAAGAAGGAACAAAGTCATAGTGCTATTATAAAAGCAGATAAATTAGCACTACACATTATAATTTTCTAAGAACATGAAAGGGCAATAGAAATTACTATGTTTCTAGGGAATCAAGACACAGGAATCTAGGAAGCCTGAGTAACTCTCATTGCTGTCAGTGGTCCCCTTGTATAGACTCAATGGAGTGAGAACTTTTAACATCATGAATCATCTCAGAAAGCTTCAGGTATTTTTCTTTCATTTCATTTCAATCTGAAGAGTTGAGCTTCCAAGTATTAATCAAAGTGATAGGACTTTCAGATAATTCAAAAGCACACTAGCAATTCCTGTTCATAGCTCAGAAATAGCCAATTCTGGGCTCATATAATGAACGTTGTGCTTTATCATTGAGAAAAGTACAAGGCACCTCCTGACACTCAGAAAATGCGGGCATAGGGTAAGTTTACAAACCTTAAATTGGATAATCAGTAATTAACAATGCATTCTAGAGTTTGAGGAAATTCTCATTTCATTTTTTATGTTATTTTTTGTTTTATTGAGACAATATATTATCATGCAGTCAAGTTGGCCTGGGAGTGGTTATATAGCCCAGACAAGCCTTAAACTGAAGATCTTCCTACCTCAGTTTTCCACATTCTGTAATTACAGTCCTGGACCACCATGCCTGACTTGATAATTTCTGTTTCTTAAGATTAAAGGGCATTCCTAGAGACAGGTAGATTGATAAAGTTAGTTTGATATAAACAAGTAAACATTTTGCTTTATTGTTGGAACCATTTTATTGCTCATTTCAAAAGATGCTTTCTAAGTGTCTTTATGTGCCCTGGAGTTATTTTTTTGTAGTCATCACATAATTTCTTTGGGATTATATAAGAACATATTTTGTGAGCAAATTGGGATAATTGAAGATATTCTAATTAAATAGCATATGACATTATGTAAAACACAAGTATTTTCATGTTTTTGCATAGTCAAAACACTCAAGGAGTAACAGCTACTAGAAATATAAACTAAAGAATGACTGAATAGCTGGGTATGGTGACACAAATCTTTAAACCCTGCACTCGGAGGCAAAGCTAGAAGGATCACCATGAGTTCGAGGTCACACTAACACTACAAAGTGAATTCCAGGTCAACTTGTGTTAGAGTGATACCCTACCTTGAAAATCCAATAAAAAGAGAATAAAGAATTTAAAAAATGGATAACTGAATAGCAATGCTACATTAGAAACATCCTTTGCAGAAATAGAAAAGTCAATCTTAAAATTCATATTGTAACAACACCCACAACAACAGCAAAACTCTAAATAGTCAAACAATCCTAAGTGGGAAAATTAAGAATAATTTTTGTGGGGTCATCACAGTTGATTTTAAGACATACTACAAAACTATAGTAGCAAAAACAGCATGGTATGGCACGTAATACAAACCCAGATGTGTAGTACAATGGAATAGAATAAATGACTCAAGAATAAATCCACATGAGTACACCCATCAGATTTTTATAATGTTGCTGAGAACAAACATTTAAGACAGGCTTTCCTATGAATAGGTCTAGGAAAACTGGATATCTACATGTAGAAGAGTAAAAATAGATTCATATATCTCACTCCTTAAAATAAATTCAAATTGGATCAGAGACCTTAATGTAAAACCTGGATCTGAAATAGCAAAAAGAAACCAAAGGGAAAATGGTTCAAGATATTAAGCATCGACAAGGGATTTCTGAAAATGAATCATACAGATCAGATAATAAAATAAAGAAGTGATAAATGGGATTGAATGAAATTTAAAAAGCTTCTGTTCAGCAAAATGTACAATTAATTAAATGAAGAGACAGCTAAGACAATTGGGGGAAATCTTTGCTAGCTATATATCTAACAGTGGATTAACATCTAGAATATATAAAGAAATCAAAAAATTAAATATCAAAAAAGAAATTCAATAAATGAGAAAAAGAAATGAGCAGACAATATTCAAAAGATAATTAATTGGCTAAAAAACTTGTAAAGATGCTTAACATTCTTAGCCATTAGTGAAATTTAAATTGAAGCAGCATTGTGAGTCTATCTTATGCAATCAGAATGGCTACCCTCAAGAAGACAACAAGCCAGGCATGGTGGTACACACCTTTACTCCTAGCACTCTGGAAGCAGAAGTAGGAGGATCACCATGAGTTCAAGGCCACCCTGAGACTACATAATGAATTGAAGATCAGCCTGGGCTAGATCTCTCTCTCGGACCTGTGAAAGTGGGCCAACCTCCTCTCATAAACTGTGCCTGGTTTGTAGATTCATCCCAGTGGCGTGTGGCTGACTATGGCAGGAGTGAATATGGTCAAAGTATATGGTATGCTTTTATGAAAAGAACTTTATCAAACCCATCATTATGTATGATTCAAAGACACCAGTAAAATTATAGTAAACAGCTCATCTGTTGTAGTATAAAAATGTTCCCACGTTGAATTAGGCAGTCATGTACTTGTTCAGTATGAATACTTCCTAGAACAAATTTTTTTCCACTTTGGTTTATGTAAGATGCTAATGCATATTGGACAAATGAAAGGATTGCATAAAAAGACAAGTGTGAGAACTGTGGCATCTTTATAGTAGGCCGCATCTCTCTATAGAGTACTCAGAAATTGGATTCTACAGCTCCAGTAATGATGAAGTATGGCTCAATTCAACTTAGTGTTTCACATCAGTAATGCTATTGTAGAAATGACTTCATAGCATCTTCTCATCCTCTGAATGTGTCAGCAGAATATCCTGAAGTTAGTGGAAAATTCAATGATACATTTTATACCCCAGGTCCTCAGAGATATAGTGGTTAGTATTGTCTATTGTTCTCACTGTGTTAGAAGTCATTCTCGATTGTTCCTTGGGAAAGCAATTAGGACTCACAAAGAGCAGAGAACTTCAACTTGGACAGCACATTCAAATCACTCAGGGAGCTTCAAAAAAAAAAAGTATTCCATGTCTTTGCTCCAAAACATACCAATTAAGAGGGTGTTATTACTGAAGAAGCCACATGCTTGGGCTGTGGGTCACAGAAATCAATCTGGAGCTAAGCTGGGAGCCTCCTCCCTGTTGACTAGATATCAGGATTCTGGAAAGAGCTTTGCACCCTGCTGTGGGAGAAAAGTCATCAGCAGTCTTAACCAGTAGTGGACTCTAAACTTTATGACTGGGCAGTCAGATCAGATGTGACAGCTGGTTGGTGCAATGTCTATTTTGGGGGAAACAAATTGCTCTCTGATTGGATTTGTGGGGCACTCCACAGGAGGGAATTTCTACCTGGTACTGAAAACTTAATCAAAAGCCTATGGCCAGGAGAGCCATAAGCCCTAGGTGGAAAACTACCACTGTTTGGCTAAATAGACATATTATGCCCACCAAACTGCCCTCTAAATAGGTTTATGCCTGTATGTTAATGCTACTCTCATTTTGGTTAGAGAAGCTGAGTCTCTTTTCAGAGGGTGATTAACACTAGGGAAATTCACTAAAGTGCTGAGAAGTGACAATGGTTCCAAGGCTCGAAAACCAGTATGGAGGAGGTGGAGGAAAAAAATGTAAGAGCTACAGGAAGGGGAGGAGTGCTGTGTGATACGACCTTCCAGACATAAAGTGGCCATGGTATTTATGAACTCATAGGGGCTGACACTACCTACACAAGACTTACATACTAGGAGGAAAAAATGATGACATCAAAATAGAAGAAAAATGAGTTAGAAAGGAAAATGTTTTCAGTAGAAGGGGATTTCAGAGAGAGAGAGAGAGAGAGAGAGAGAGAGAGAGAGAGAGAGAGAGAGAGAGGGAGAGGTAGAAAGGAATTATCATGGTATATTGAGGTGAGAATAAAGAATGTATTCTCCAATAGCTGAATTCATCTGCAAGAAGGGAAGCTTTCCCACTTTAGCAATTTTTTTTTCCTTCACAGTTCATAAATCTGGCTTCTCAGGACAGTTGTTCCTGGAGAGAACAAGAAAGTCAGACATGGACAACTGTGAGCTTATTTAAACAAACATGGCCAAGATTCCCCATTTGGTAATAGCTGAGCAGATTCCATCTAATTAACCAAATTTAAAATAGCTACCTTCAGAAAGAACATAGAAAATAGCAGAAACCTGAAGAGGAGACACAAATTTCAGATATTAGAGGACAGTCATCACAGAGAAGAGAGAACCCATGGAGAAAGATTTTTATTTTGTGTGGCTTTTTAACAAAATAGCAGGCCACTTTTGACATGCAAAGAGGCTAAATCTAGAAGGAGATGCCAAATTATCATGGAACCAAGAGACATAATATGAAGCATACAGTACTGGAAATACAGAATAAAGTAATAGAAATGAAATGTTAAATCTTTGACGTAAGAGTAATAGAGAAAGCATCTCAATTCTGTGAACATCTTTGCCCAGTAGCTTGGTTCACTCTCTGGAATTACAAATTCCAGAGACTGAAACCCAAGAAAAATAAAAGCAGCTAACAAAAACTAGAACTATTATTCAGAGTCATTAGTATGAGCTCCTCTTGTAGGACTATAACAGGTTTGTGGTGGTTTGAATGTAAAATGTCCCATAGCCTCATGTTTTTGTGATTAACCCTCAGACTCCATCCCTAGCTGGTGGATCCTTCAGAAGTGGAGCTTTGCTGGGGACGACCTGAGGTTTGTTAATCCATCCCTGGGTTTCTCTAGAGCTCCCTCTTTCCCTTCTTCTTGCTGCTATGACAAAATGTGACTTGGCTGCCTGCTCTGTCATGCTTTCCCCTCCATGATGAAACTTCCCCTTGAAATAAATGGTTTTCTTTCATAAGCTGCTTCTGCTCAAGTGTTTTGTCCCTGCAATGAGAATAAGTACAAGGACCTAAGCCTCTAAAAAAAGTGTATATCTTCTGATGAAATTATACATTAAAAATACAAAAAACATAACCTATTTCTTAGTAGAAGCAAACAAACAAGAAAATGTGAACGCAAGATATTAATGGCAGATTCGGGAATTATCAGGAAAGGGTTTTAAAGCAACTATTTTGAATATAGTCAAATAAGATAATGAAAAGTATGCTTATAATATGGAAAAAATTCTGCAAAAATTGAAATATTAAAAATCACTTTCTGAGCTGAGCTCTGGGGAAGCAGAGGGAGAAGAATTGCTATGAGTTTGAGGCCACCCTGAGACTACATAGTGAATTCCAGATCAGCCTGAGCTAGAGCAAGACCCTGCCTCAGAAAACAAAGCCAGCTATCCCTCTCCTAGGCATCTACCCACAAGATGTCACACCCCAGCACGGAGACATTTCTGCAACCATGTTTATAGCAGCTCAATTCATAATAGCCAAGAATTGGAATCAACCCAAATGTCCATCCATGGAAGAATGGATAACAAAACGGTGGTAAGTTTACACGATGGAATTTTACTCAGCTGAAAGGAAAAATTACATATCAAAATTTAGAGAAAAATGGTCTGACTTGGAGCGGATCTTACTAAGCAAACTCTCAAAAGAACAGAGTCAAACACAGCATATTTTCCCTCATATGCAGTTCCTAAACAGGTTAACCATAAACTCTACACAGACCAGTAGAAAGAAATGATGAGAGTTTATGAAAGAGGGGTAAGGAGTTGGGGGGGTGTGGATGATTTAAGCATGAGGTTTAACCAAAAATGATTCGAAATCATAAAATCCTCACTTGCATACTGTAACCTATTGAGCAAGCAGTGGGCATCGTCTGGCAAGAGGGGCTGTGAATAGAAGGGGAGAGAGTCTAAACCCGTGGAAAATCAATCAGTCCTGCAACTCCTGGCCCCAGTCACTGGCTCTTTCCCTCACTGAGCTGTTGACCAAAGTGACCCATGATGTCCCCAAAACAAGACAGGATTCTTTCAAAGCTCTTGAATACACACCCCAGGCCTGAAGTAGGATCCTACTGCTGCCAGGGGAAACTGGTCAATGACAGTTGGAATAAACAGACCACTGATATGAAACACAGTCAGCCATCATGAGTAGGCTGAACACACTTACTTTTGGGAGAGAACAGTGAACCAAGACACAAACACTTGTGCAATGGAGGTGCCAAAGCCTGGGGGAGAAAATCAACAGCTTTTAATTTGGCCAAGTAATCCACTCAGTGACAAGAAGCCCTTGACTGGAATTGGGGACTCAAGGCGAAATACATTTGGAACCAAAATCTTGGGACCCCAAAGAGAAATTCACTTTACAAGTGATTTACAAAGAGGGTAATCACAATAGAATCTAGCCAATTCAGAAATGTGTATCTCAGTTAACCTATACTGCTCTCACTCTCCGATGGAGATTCTGTTTGTATTTTTCAGAAGACAGCGAGAGAGCTGTGGCTCTTCCAACCCTACCAATGATCCACTGGCTGTTGGCTGACATCCTGGCAAGACATGAACCACCCCAGACCTACCTTGGAGGATCCACATGGAACCCCACAGAGAATGGTGGGGCAAACAAGAGACCCATAACCATAGTCAATCAGTCAACACAGAATAAGCCAGCCAGACACCAACGATTTTCAAAACAACCTTAAGCAGAAGTAAAGAGACCCCTAAGACCTCAACAATAAAGCAGCCTTAATACTCACCCACCATGACTCAGGGAACTGAGCGGAAGAAGGGGCGGAAAGATTGTAAGAGTCATGGTGGGGGATTCTATCCAGAGACATGGCCTCCCCTCAGTAACAACGTACAAAGGCAGGTGGAACTGGGTTGACTCCTAGACTATCCATAACCTCCTACCCCATGGACTGATCCAGACTACCCACGGAGGAAGATACCCAGCTGATTGGGGACAGGAAGGAGGGAAATCAGGAATTGGGGATACCAACACATTATTTGTTCATTCAGTGTATATAAATATGGATAATAAAGATATAATGTATAAAATATATTTTCTTTTATAAATAAAATGAAATGCAATGTCTAATATTTTTAAAGATGTATTTAATATCAAAATGGAAATTTCCAAAGAAAGAATTAAAAGGAAAACTTAAAATATACTAATATAAATCCAATATGAAGTACAAAATTAAAAAAAACAAGTTAAACTTAATAGTGCTACAAAAAATATATATACTGGGTTGATACCAAAAAGGTATAAAATACATGTTTTCTAGTGTCCTGGAGAGAAGTTCAGAAAAATATTTGCAGACAGGAGAGCTAAAAATATTGCCAGTTTGGTGAAAGACATAAATCTGTACAGATTTCAGGAAACCTCAAACAAAGTTCCAACAAACTCTTCCAAATGCATCATTTGTGTTGACAAAGCAAATATGAGGAGACAATCTTAAAGGCCAAGAGAAATGGGACACCTTGCATACAGGGAAGCAGAAATTCAATATTATTTTTCAGCAGAAACCATTGAGACCCAAAGACAGCTGACCACATACAGAAGATTGTCCAGGAATAGACAAGGAGAGAGAAAATATCAGAACTAAAAATGAAAAGTCAAAGTGAAAGGAAGGGACATACAATAACTTAATAATGAAGTGAAAATTGAAAAAAAAATCCTAAGCATGTTGTACTAGCAGAGAAACCCATGCAAGGATCTGGCCAGTTTAGAACCATAGATGAAAGCAGGTAGACTGGTAAACTCAGCAAGAAATGGATAAAGATGAGGAGTAGACTTCTGTAATCTCTAATGTCACAGGTACCAGAGAAGAGAGAATAAAGTGAGCAGAGAGTAAGCAGAGAGAGAAATGGACAGTTCCACCAAAATTCTTACGTTGTCAGCACCAATGTGATGGTTTAGAACATAGGTTCTCACTGAGAAGTGACTGACTCCTGAAAATGGAGCCCTCATAGATGGAATTAGTGTCATTATAAGACACCACAAGAGACCCTGTTACTCTTCCCCACGTCCGGGGTATAGTGGGAACCAGAAGGGACCCTTCCCCAGGCACTGAATCTGGGGTGACTTCATCTTGGACTTCCCAGTCTCAAGAAATATTCAAAAGAAATTCATGTGGTTTATAAGCCACTCCATGCATGATATTTATGATATTTGATTCTAGTAGTCTGGAGAGAAAGAAAGAGAGGAGAGAGAGAAGAGAGAGAGAGAGAGAGAGAGAGAGAGAGAGAGAGAGAGAGAGAGAGAGAGATTAAGGTCTCTACAAATGTCCTAAATGAAGAATAATCCAGTACAGAAACTAGGGCCCTGAGACCCCACCATCTACAATGTAGCTTATTCACAAACACACCTTTTTAACACACATTTTAAAAGAATTTTGTTAAAACACCAATGATAGGAGAACACATATAGTAAACACCAGCATTACTTTCATTTTTTTTTCAGAAAAAAAACTTATTTCATCACATTTTTATCTTTTTTCCTTTTTTCACAGTACTGTTCTCTAAAGTGCTTTCATTTATTTTCATGCTAACATGCATTCTATATATACCAATGTTGATCTATTACAAATGTCTGCTATGGGTTTTTCCTTGGGAAGGTTCTTGATTACGAGACTGAAAATTTCCAAACTGTGATTTGCCTCCATCTCATGCAACGGGAAAGGGGACACAGAGATACATACCCTCTTCTCAGCACTGTGACTGTAATAGTCTGTCAGTGTAAGGAACAGAAAAAATCTCCTAGAGAAGTTCTTGCAATTTACAGTTTACTTCAATCAAATATATTAGTTATATTAATTTCATTCAAAATTAACCACAGCTCTGTTCATATGTTGCTAGAGTTGACCTGGTTTATCTATAGAGATAATCTGATTAAGATGAATGAAATAATGAATATTATAACACAGCCCAATTATATACCCTACTCTCACCTTAACTTGAGTAAAAGCCAAAACTGGGTGGAATTCAAAAGGCAACAGATTGAAAATGGAGAAATAAACTTCTCTGTGTGGAGTATAATCAGTTTGCAGAATTCACTGCCATGGGGTATTTCTCAGACTAAAATTCAGTAAAGATTCAAGACAGGAATAAAGATTGTATCTATGGATAGAGAGGCGAGATGTGAATTTATGGGAACCATCAATCCTGTGCTGGT
>PVHP010015335.1:0-37614 GCA_004024765.1 Zapus hudsonius
TGACAAAGAGAAGCCTCCTTATCTGTGATTGTGCAGCCAACATTGCCCCACGTGCTCTGCTCCCTTAGATCAGGGGACATTCATTTCCATGTGTTGGGGGAGGGGCAGATGAAGCCTCCCCCCCCAAACTGTACAGACCATTTCCCAGGTATAAAGTGACCTACAACAACAGGGCAGCTCTTGACCCCAGTCAAGGAAAAAGAACAAGTGGGGCCATGGAGACAAGCCCTTAACCTGTCCCACAGAGATTTAAACCCAGATCATGACCATGCAATATTTCTCAGAAATATTCTGCTTCATCAAAGCAGAAGATTGCACCTGCCTTGACCTGCAAGAGGTTCACATTAAAGTCTTGTCAAATATGAGCACATAGATTCCCAGAGAGTTAGAATTAGAAAAGGGGGTAGTGAGTTAACAAAAATCTTTATAGACCAGATATAAAGCACAGCAATTTCAAATACTGAAATAACTTTCTTTGGGTGGACACACAGCACTCACCACCCCAAAGCTCTACTACCAACGGCAGCCTTATTAACGCTGCCAGGAGTGAGGATTTGGGACCATAAGGCAATGAAGAGATACTTTCAGAAAAGCAGATACCCGCGTCTAGCTGGGAGGTAAAGAATGAGTCTGGATCTCGGGAACCCAGCAGACAATGACAGATGAACAAGGGACCTATAACCACAGTCATTTAATCAACACAGGATAGGCCATTGAGACAGAAACCAAGGATTTTCGACACAAGGACCTCTAAGCTCGCAACATTAAAGCAGCCTTATTACTCACCCACCACGACTCAGGGAACTGAGCGGAAGAGGGGGCGGAAAGATTGTGAGTGCCGTGGTGGGGGAGACTGTCCGGAGGCATGGCACCCATCAGTAACAACACACTTGGGCCAGGAAGACCGGGATGAGTACTAAGATATACAGGATCCCTTGCCACAAGGACTAATACAGAGAGCCAACGGAGGAGGATATACAACTGATCAGGGATGGGGAGGGGGGAAGTGGGGAATTCGGGATAACAACGCATGGTTTGCCCACTAAATGATGTAACTCATTATGGACAATAAATATATATTTAAAAAAAAGAATGAGTCTGGTTAGAAACACTGGTGTCCTCACACACGTGCATCAGTAACAACACAGGCTCTTAAGTCATTCCTCTCACTCAGAATGAACCTTTGGCAATGTCTGGGTGAATTGCTGATGTCACATAGTGGTGCAAACAGAGGCCATGGATTCTGTCAAAACCACCTATTGTCTATAGGATAGTCTCTCACAACAGAGAACTACCTGACCCAAATGCTAACAGGGAGCTATGGGTAACATGGACACACATAGGCTAGGTCCCAGCAAAGAGCAGTCTTCTGCTGCCCTGAAAATCTACTACTTCCTGGGCAGCCCGTTTCCTGCCTGTCCACGCAAGGGAGAGCAGAAGGCCTTGTTCTCCACAAGGGAGGCAGGAGGAAGCCTCATTCTTGGGGTTGTCTCACTTTGGACCAAGCATAGAGTATTGAGGGGTGTCTGGGAGACCCAGCTACCTCACAGGGCAACCTTGGGGAGCCATGTCCACACCCAGCAGGCCTCACAGGCTCTGGTGATGCCATTGGCAATACTTAAGACTGCAATAAGATCCCAACGGCCCCTGATTGCTGGGGTTCCTGGCTAGTACAGGGTGAGCACCTCTAGTTAGAAACTGAAGTCACAAATGATCCGAAATCCAAAGCCTTTTCGAGTGCCAGCATGATGCTGCAAGTGAAAAGCCCGTCGTGTTGCAGTAACCTTCTCGCTGATGATACAAAGCAGCTGATGGCAGGAAAGTTGTTTATTTTGGCTTACAGTCTGGAGAGGAAGCTCCATGATGGCAGGGGAAAGCATGGCATGAGCAGAGGCTGGACATCACCTATGCCCCAGCAGGTAGAAGATAGATACCAGCAGGAGAGTGAGTCCAAACACTGGCAGGGGAGCTGGCTATAACAGCCATAAGCCTACCCACAACAACACACCTCCTCCAGCAAAGCTCCAATTCCCAAATTGCCACCAGTTGGCTGGGAACCTAGCATTCAGAACACATGAATTTCTGGAGGACACCTGGATCAAACCATCACAGACCCATACCATGAATCTTTGTTTCATGCACAAAATTATTAAAAACATTGCATAAAAGTGCCTCCAAGCTATTGGTTTAAGGTATATATGAAACATGAAAGACTCTATTGTTTAGATATCTTATTATGTATGTGTGAATAGTTCCAATGTTGAGAAAGTATAAAATCGGGAACACTTTTGGTCCTGAGCATTTTGGCTGCCCTGGACTCTTGCTGTATGCACTCCCCCAGGCGCAGGTCTGGCTGCCCTGGACTCCTGCTGTATACACTCCCCCAGGTGCAGGCTTGGCTGCTTGGTGTTCCTCACTACTGTGCTTTACATATCCACATTCACCATCTCCCTTAACATCCTCCTACCCTTTCCACGCATGCTTCCTTCCTGTGAGCAGGGCCATCTTCGAAGCAGATCACCTGGTGCTCCTGCAGAGCCTCCTCATGGGCCTGGTGCTAGGCTGCCATGCTCTTAAAATTCTTGTAGTTCTCTCTTTGAACTTGCATTTAATAAGTACACTTGGAACAGCACAGCATGTGTAAAAAGAGAGGAGACTGTGCAATGTGAATGTCCTTTCTTTTTAAAAATATTTTATTTATTTGAGAGAGAGAGAGACACAGAGAGAGAGAATGGGAATGCCAGGACCTTCAGCCACTGCAAATGAACTCCAGACACATGCACCACCTTGTGCATCTGGTTTTATTCGGGTACTGGGGAATGGAACTTGGGTCCTTCTGCTTTGTAGGCAAATACCTTAACTGCTAAACCACCTTTCCAGCCCTGAGTGTCCTGTCTTGATACCATATTTAACCAGACTCTTCACCATGAGCACAGAGCTCTGGTGTGTCTGTCATACGTGGGGAGTTTGGGGGGTTTCAAGTGACTCCAAGATAAGTGTGTTTTGTCTAGAACTGAGCCAGCTAGAGGGAAAGGGAGGCTGACAGCCCCAGGAGACCACATTTTCCATTTGAGAATGAAAACTGGTCTCAAACACAAGAAGCCAGTGGTTTTCTACGGCGTGAGCAGCAAGGAGCCCTGTGACATTTTGCTTCATGCCTGACTTTCTCAATGCTTAGATCTAGAAATGACAGAACTCAGGGAACCCACAGCTCCTTCCAGCTAATTCTTCCTTGCTCACTCGTAAGCCATTGGTTGGAAATGATGGTAGAATGTGAGTTAAGAAGTGAAATCAAAGCAGTTGAACTAGTCCTGAGTAGTGTTTCCTCTGTCCCAGTAGGAGTGAAATATGCAATATTTAATATATTAATATAATATTTAATAAAAATATATGAAATATATTTTGGCCATATAGCATATGAATTCAATGTTCTTTTATTTGCATTGAAACTGAGAGTACAATATAAAGATGAAAGGTAAGTTTCATGTTAATACTTTTAAAATACTTTATTTTATTTGAAAGAAGAGATAGGAAGAGGCAGACAGAAAGAGATTGAGAATGGGAATGGCCAGGGCCTCTTGTCACTGCAAACAAACTCCAGATACATGCGCCACTTTGTGCATCTGGCTTTACGTGGGTCCTGGGGAATCAAATGCAGGCCATCAGGGTTTTAGGGTTTATAAGCCAATGCCTTCACCTGTTGAGCCATCTCTCCAGGCCCCTGTTAGTAATTTCAAATTTGAAATTTTCTTTACTTTAAATGGTATTAAATTTCAAGTAAGTTTGAAAATCACAGGAAAAGCCAGATCAGAAGAAATGTAACTTTAGGACATATTTTCTACCTTTCTTAAAGGGGCACCCACATTTTCACTTTGCATTGGCCTCGTCTGTATATATCGACTATTTTAGTGACAGCCACATTCAGAACCTCGGTGTTTGCTGGCAGCCCTGTGGGAGCCCACTTCACCTGGAGCTTCACTTGGAGCTCCAAGAGCAGGAGGTGCCTGGGAACTGAAGATCCCTGGGAGAAGCCCTGGATCTCTGAGTAGCAGAGGGATAAGCATAAACATGTCTGCATGGCTCCAAGTTTCCCAGGGGTTTGGTTCACCTTCTGTCCTAGTCAGCCACACGCTGGGATGAATCTCCAAGCCAGGCACATTTTGGGGGAGGAAAGTATTTGTTAAAGTAACAGATCCAGGGGAAATTTTCAGAATGGCAAAAGAGGCTAGTGGAGATAGGGTCTCTCACTGAGCCCGGAGCTCATCAATTTGGCTAGAATAACTCCCAGCGATCCCTATGGATACTCTGCTCCCCGGTGCTGGGGTTGCGGGTGCACACCACCACATCTAGTATTTTTCATGTGATCCTGGGGATGCAAACTCGGGTCCCCATGCTTGTGTGGCAAGTGCTTGACCTTCTGAGCCATCTCCTTAGCCCCCATCTCACTTACCGTGTCTTACTCATTCTTGAGGCCCCATGCTTTGTGTGATATTTGACCTTTGATCTCAAAAACCATCTGATTGATTAAATAATAGTTGTGATAGTATGAGCCGGACACCATGCTGAGAATGTCACATGTTATTTATTACTTTCCCCTTTCCTATGAACTTAATAGTATCAACTAGCTGGGTATTGATATATTTATTTTCTAATTGGAGAAATGAGTTAAGGCAAGTTAAGAAAACTCACTTAAGATCTCACCATCCTCCCTGCTAGTAGAACCCTGTTAAACGTAGTAGCAGAGCCTGGGCTATAATGATGTCATTCAGGTATTTCAGGAAGACAGTTCATTAGAAGAGACTTCTCTACAACACCTGTGAATTCACCAGCATTACAGAGTTCTCTGGGTTATGGAGGACTCGTGTTTATCTCCCAGTTCTGCGTGGAACTGATTTTCATTTTGACAAATTTCTCCCACGTCCTCAGAACTTTGTTACCAGAAAGTCTTGTGTCACCAACACGAGCACTGCTGCAAGTTCAAAACCTGGCTGTGGACCCTGCATCCTCCCCACTCACGCTTACCTCGCCTGTAAGGAATTTGTGACTATGGTACTGATATACCAATTCAAGACAACTATGTGTTCCACCTCATAGGGAAGACCAGGAAAAAGGTATTTTTTTGGTCTTATTTTTTGAAATGAGTTTGCCTGAGAAAAATCTTTGTTTCTCATGCTTAGCTTTTATTGTTCATAGAGGATTGCCAAAGTCTATGAGCTAGCTACATATTGAGTCATCTGGACGTAGGGGACTTTCACAGGCCAAAGGGTGGGATTTCACATTGAATTCCTTTTCAGCCTAGTGTGGATTCAAAGTCTACCATCTTCCCCGCCCCCTCTCCATCCGACTTTGTCACTGAGAACAGAGGGGCCCGTGGGTGTCTGTCTAAGGTGTGGTGCAGGCTGTGGGTGAGCCTGGTGCCAGCTTGATTCCACCCCTGTGGTATTTTACTTCCTTCCCCTCCTCTCGGGAACAAAGGCTTGGGAGTTCGGGCAGTCTGGATGGGAACTGCCATTCACAGCCACCCAAACTTTGGGAATGACTAACTTAAAAAACATCAAAGACCGAATCAGATAGGAGGAACCATTTTGAGAGCCACAAAATTGAGAGAAAGAGGCAGAGTTGTGGGATGGGAAAAATAACAAGCTGGCCCTTAGGAGACTTGGGATTTTGCTGATGACGTAGAATTTATTCCCCAAGCTGGAACTCCTCTGGGAGCAATCCAAACTGCTGTTGATAATTACGTGGAGGAAACAGGGGCCCATGGAGGCTCTCTCGGTCATGGAATGGTGACAACCCTTCAAGACGTCCCTTCATGTCTCTGGACCTCAACTTCTTTCCAAGAAAGAGACATGTGGACTATTACTTCCTCGGCATTTTCGTCACCAAGGACATCATTCTAGTTTCTTTCCACAATCTCCGTGTTTCAGATGAGTAGAGGTTGTGTCAGTCAGAACCTTCGAGTATCATGAAGTAGCTGGTTCTAGTTACATGTTGACCCATGTAACTGTTGCCACAGTTTTAGGTGAAAGCAAAGCAACCAGCTTGGCGTTTTAATAGACCTGTGAGCTTTCATTACAGTACACCTGGTACTTCTGAGATTAATCTCCCCCACTCCCAGTACCTTCCCCATCTATAGAACCCTAAGTCTGGATGTGAAGAACCAATTATGGGACACTGTGTTCACTCACACTCAGTTTGAACCTCCTCTGATCACGTGATAACTCTAGTGTCTCCCTGGGTGACACACAGAGAGAAATAGCTACAGAGAGAAGGCCAGCAGGGAGTGAGAGGCACCTGCAGAGGCAACGAGAGACTTTGTTCCAGGGCAAATTTCCTTCCTCCTGAAGGCTTCTTGCTCCCTGGGGTGGGGGGGTCATAGGGCACCCCAGGGTGGGGGGTTATAGAGCATGTTCACAGCATCAGGAGACCTATAGGGGCAAGGGTGGGGATAGCTGTGCAATTATTCATTGCTGCCCTCTCGCTTGCACGGTGTGATCTCACTTGGGAAAGAATGACTAGAAGGTCCCCTGCAGAGCTCGAGAGCAGCAGATCTGCCTCCAGAATGAGAGAGCAAAACCACCAAGGGAGGGCCTATGGCTGAACACCCATGAGCAGAGCTACTACAGCTTCCGGGGCAAGAAGCTGGGGATGTGCTGCTCATCTATGATGTTGGGACACACGTACATTGGTGGGTGGATGGTTGTGACAATGACACCACTGGCATTTCCTGCCCAGAAGCTGGGGCTGTGAGCTGCAGACACCATCAGACCTCCTAATGAAGACACATCTCCCTCAATAGAGCAAAAGCACCTCCAGTGAGAAACATCAATGTAAGAATCGCTGTTTAATTCTTCCATGGAAAGAATGATTTGTCTGGACCTTCTAGGATGGTTCAGATCCCACCAGGCAGCTTCTTAGGATGCCTGACCATTAGGAAGAATGTTTGCTTGAGTGGACTCTGTTGATTCCCACATTTTAGCGCTTTGATAAAAATAACTCAGAGGGCACCCAGCAATTCATCTTACCACAAGCTCAAGTGCACTTAGTGTTTTGTGGGGTGGCTTCGCTTTGTTCTCAACGCCAATGGAATTCCTGCATCATTGTACTTCTTTGCTTATGAGATCATTGACATTATCCCTGAGGCATGAAAACACGGTGAGCCAAACATACTACATGGTCATGCAGCCCCGGGACAGCCCTTCATCTGGGCTTTAGGCCTGATCAACTTGGCCCTGTCACTTCCATTCCTCTCAGCTACAAGCGTGTGGCGAGTCAACTTTTCTGCCCATGGAATGGTTGACTCAGCTCTTCTGTGAGTTAGTGGTCTCACGGGGAGCAAGCCAAGGGCTCCTGCTCCATGATACACCTTCTGAAAGGGAGAGGTCAGCGGCGAGTCACGAGGGGGGCTGTGGCCATAAATATTTCAGAACTTGGTTTCCTTAAAATCTTAACTAATGAAAAACATTTGCTTGCTTGAGACTTTTAAGTCATTCAGTCATTTGGGTTCAACTCCCACCCCCCAGTGCCTTGCTTTGGAATTTCATGGTGAGACACAAGTGTGACATTATGACAGAGAGGCATGTACAGAATATAAACTCTTGCCTGGGTCACAGAGGAGAGCTAAACCCTCAAGACGGCTCTAGGACCAAAAGGCCCAATATACAAATGTGACCCAGCACAGGTCAGAGAACCCTGCAAGAGCAAATATCTTTATGATTTGGGTCCTGGGAAGAGACACTGGGCCTGGGATTAGAATTTACAGCTGACATGTTGCTGATGAGGTGGTAATGACCATTTAGTGTGTGAATGGCCACTGTGGGATCTGAGTTTAGCACACCAGGCTAGAAATCTCAGAGCGAAGCCAAGGGCAAGCCCTTCACCTTTGTTGGAATAAGTTAACTCAGCCCACCATCTGTCCCTTAGGCCTTTCCCCCCACCCCACCCCCAACTTTCTTTTCATTTACAACTTTCCCTGCATTTTTTAAGGGCTCTGACAATATGACAATTTGGCACCAAGGGAATCCCCAAATCAAGGGAAGCATATCTTTCTTGGCTATAAATGTCACTCTGAAATTCTTCTCATCTGTTATGTTTCAAGAGAGCTTATAATGTGCCTGACTTGCTTGCTTCCTTGCAGGGTCCTTGCCCTCTTAGAGCTCACAGCTCTGAACTTACCTTGCTCATAAGCATACGCACACATCCTCTCTGGCCTTACCAGCTTCCCCATCCTAGGTGGAATGACCCTAGGGGACATTTGGCAATGGTCTGGAGATATTTTTGATTGTCACACTGGGTAGACTATGCAGAACTGGTCTGTAGGGGACAGATGCCAAACATGCTTTGAAAAGTTCTGTAATGCATGCGGCATCCTCCCAAAACAACGACGAATCTAGCACAAACCATCCATAGGCCGCAGTTGCAACCCGCTGCCCTGGGGCGAAGGGTTAGGCTCGCCTTCTACATAAGCCAGAAAGGCCTTGTGGAGCAGAAGTTCCTCTGATATAAGGAATGTCCACTATCTGGGCTGCTCAGTGTGGATGCCATCAGACATGTGGTTACTGAGCAGTTTAGATACATCCAGTATGACTGAAGAACTGGGCTTTTAATTTTGTTTAATTTTAATCAATCAAATCTGAATTAAGGCATATGGCTAGTAGCTTTGATTGGACAGTGAAAGTTCATATAAAACAGACGCCTCTTCCATTGATTGATAAATTCCACATTTAGATTCTATTTTTTCATTGTAAAATATTTTCATTTATTTATTTACAAGGAGGGGGGAGGGGATGGGCACACCAGGCTCTCTAGCCACTGCAGTCAAACTTCAGATGCATGTGCCACTTTGTGCATCTGGCTTTATGTGGGTACTGGGGAATTGAACCTGGGTCATTAGGCTTTGCGGGCAACTGCCTTAACTGCTGAGCCATCTCTCCAGCCTCCTTTTTCTTCTTCTAATGTGTGTGCCTGTATAGTATGTGTGGTGTGATGTGCGTGTGGTACATCCATGTATGTCACGTGGAGGTCAGAGGAAGTCCTCCTCCACCACGCGTCCATGTGTTTCCTTGACATAGAGTTTCACATTGAATCCAGAGCTACCCCCTCCCTTCCAGCAAGCCCTAGCGATTCTTGTCTCCAGTCCCCACAGGACTGGGGGTCCAGATGTCCATTGCCAGGCCCAGCTTTTTATGTGAATGCTGGGGAATCAAACTCAGGGCAAATCAGACCCTCATGCTTGCATGGCAAGTTCTCTTAACCACTTGATCTTCTTACCAGCACACAGATGCTATTTCTTTAGGTAAAAATATATCTGTATTTATATATGGTATTATTCCTTGGAGGATAGATGCTACAGTGTGGATATGAATCTAAGGCTACAGAGTCCTGGGGAGTGAAAAGAGGAGACCAAGGAGATGGAGCAGGGGCCGGGCTGGAGGGTGCTGTCTTCATTACAATGCTCAATCCTGTGACAAAATACCTGACAAGGCAACTTAAGGAAAGAGGGATTTTTTTTTGTGCTCACAGTTTGAGGGTACAGTCCATCATGGCAGGGAAGATGTGGTGGGGGAAGGGTGAAATATCTGTATGTATTGTAGTCAGGAAGCAGAGAGAGATGAGTGCTGGTGATTATACTCTGGTCTGAGCAGAAAACATTTTATCTACTGAACCCTCTCCCCAGCCCCGATTACTGTCCTTATTTTCTTTATTTTTAGGTTTTCAGAATTGGAGCTGGAACCTAAAATCTTGTGACTCTCGGGTGATGTATTAAACATTGAGCTACAACCACAGGTCCGTTATTTTAATTTTCAGTGGTGCCAGGGCAAGTAGGTGCCCCTTGTTAATTCAGCATTGATTTCGGGTCTCCAATGTCCTTAGGCTTTGCAGGTAGGCACCTTAACCTCTGAGCCACATCTCCAGCCTCTGATTTAAGAACTTTTTAACCCAGTGCTAAAGTGTGATGGTTAAGTTTATTGTCAACTTGACCTGTTTATTAATCTACAGTAATCTTGGGCAGGTCTCTGAGCTTGCCTGCGGAAAGGATTGACAAAAGGAGGAGGTCCCTCCTCTAGAGTGAGCCCTTTCCCGAGTGGGTGGGCCTTCCAGAAGGTGACTGGATATGAGGAAGCTTGAGGGGAAGGGAAACCCTCTTCCTTCCTCCCTCTGACTGCTGGTGCTTGTCATGACTTGCACTCACATCCTGCTCTCCTACCCTTCCTTGACATTGGAGCCCAGTTTCCTCAGCCTCTCATCGTGGACTGAAGAGCAGTCGCTCCCCATGGAGTTATCAGGCCTTCAGGGCTGGATTGGGACTGCTGAGGCCTCCAGTCACATGGACTGAATGGCTGCTGGTTCCTTCACCTGTGGGCCTGCAGACTGCTGTTGTTGGACTGTCGTAAGCTCCCCCTATAAATTCCCTTTTACTACAATCCATTCTATCAACTCTGTTTCCTCTAGAGAACCCTGACTAATACATAAAGAGAACAAAAATTAAGAGCTTGGGGCTGGGGAGGTGGCTGAGTGGGTAAGGAACTCACTGTGCAAGTCTGAGGGCCCAAGTTCAGGTCCCCAGAACTCACTTAAAGCCAGACATAGTAGCATGCATCTGTAAACTAATGCACCTTCAGCAAGATGAGAGGTAGAGGCAGGAGGGTCCCCGGAAGCTCATGGGCTGGATATCTTGGTGTATGCAAGAGACACTGCTTCCAAGTAGGTGAGGAGAGCACTGACATCTGAGATTGTCCTCTCAGGTGAGGAAGGTGAAGGCTGATCTCTTGGGAGTAGTCTAAAGAGGTGCTTCATCTCCTTCCAAAATGTCACCCATGCCATTATCCACATGGGACACTCCCATCCTGGTCTGACCACAAGCATTAGGTTTATTCCCATGGTGGCTTTGGCTGTGCACCCAGAGGCCACAGCACCTCATGGCTGAGCATGTAATGTACTGAGGTTTGACTAAAGGTCTTTAACCTGATGGCTATAGAATAGGCAGAGAAACACCAAACCTCCCTGGGTAGACCTGGCATCCTTCCCATGGCAGCAGCATGCCCAGGCACATGGCGGGGTGGAGGGGCAGTGCTGGGAGAGGGCTGCAGTACATATGCTCTAACAGCTGTGTTTTTCAAAAGCTGATCAGCTCTATGTCTTTGAATGTAATGGTTGATATGAGGTCAACATACATGAAAAGCTTTTTCATTGACCCAAGTCTGAACCAGAAGCAATGTGTCTTTCATGAAGACTTAGGATGAAAGGTGTAAGATTTAACAAAAATGTCGATAGTAGTGACAGCCAGGTGATGACTTTTTCATGTGATGGTCTGACCCAGGAGGAAAGTGAGGCGGTTCGATCTAGGAAATAGCCTTGATCTTTTCCAACCCGGAGTTGTAAGTCTGAGCTATCTTCAAGTTGCCATTACAGGAATGGCGGGGCTGGTTTTCCAGACACACTTTCAACCCATCGATTAAAAAGCCTCCACTATGATGTGGTATAGTGAGGGATGACACAAGGAATCCTCCTCCTCCCCCTCCTTGTCCCTTTTAGGGGCTCATTGGGTAGCTCAAGCATGTTTTAGGCTCACAGTCCATCCCTCCAGGAGTACCTATTTGTCTGTGAACTTGACTTCATCACCCCTATACCTAAAGACCTTCAGGGTGCTGAGTCTCCTTATTGGGACATGCAGGGATCACCTCTGCCCCCATCATACCAAACTCCTTCTAGTTCCCCACTTGCCCCAAGCTCTCCTTCAGCGTCATACCCTTGTACATGTCATTTCCTCATTGTATCACCATACGAGCCCCTTCTCTGAGAAACCACCCTTCACAACCTCTGGATCTGATTCCCCTTGAACTCTGTGCTTAACTTCCTGGAGCACATCTAATCACGTTGTGTTTAGTGACCGTGAGATCCCAGATGCCAGGGAGCAATCTCATGGAAACATCCCTGAATTTCCAATGCTTAGCACACTGCCAACCACAAACACAGTAACAAATAGATATTTGCTTCACAATAGGATGGCTGTGCCTCAGAGCACAGCCCTAAATGCTGCAGAGAAGGAGTCAAGAGTCCCCCTCACCACAACTCTGTGAGGTTAAAGAATCAGCCCTTCTTGTCTGCGGCTTCCAGAGTCACTGACTCAACCAACCGTGGCTAGAAACTAACTACTCAGAACAATTTTTTGCCTCTCCAATGAACATGTACAGACTTTTATCTTGTCATTATTTCCTCAACAGTACAGTCGTAACAACTCATTAAAACGCATTAACAAATATTAGGTATTATTAGGAATTTGGAGAGGGTTTAAAGGATCCAGGAGAATATATGTAGTTTCTACATAAATATCATTTTATATAAAGGAGTCGAACACCCATGGATTTTGGAATCCTCAGGGAGACTTGGAGCAAATTCAGTTAAGATGACTGTATTCCAAACTCCATGGCTGGGCTGGAGACACAGCCCGGTGGGCAGAGCAAATGCTTAGCAGTGCACAAAACACTGCTCAATCTGGGGTACCAGAAATAACGAAAATAAAAGAATAAATAGAAACAAACTGTATAGTTTACTTTAAGATAAATGAAAAGAAAAAGCAAGAGCCAAAGAAATAGGTGCAACTCCTCTGGGATTCCTCCCTTCTGTAGGGTTTACTTCTCAGTAAAAACATAGTTCACACAGTTCAGAAAAAAGGAAGGAAGGAGAGTAGGGAAGGAGGGAAATAGAAAGAAAGGGAGAGAGATTCCCCTCTGAAGCCTATGTCAGATGAAAGGAAAGAGATTTTCATATTTTGTTCTAAGACTTGTTCCACAGATAAAAAATAAGAAATTGAACCACCCCTGGCCTATCAGGTAGGGCCCAAATGAAACCTATGAGGAAATGGTGAGATAAACAAGAGACCTATCACCACAGCAAGTCAGATAACCCATGAAAGGTCAGACACCAATGATACCCAACACAATCCAAAGCAGAATTCCAGAGACTCTTAAGATCTCAACAATAAAGCAGACTAAAAACTCACCCACCATGACTTAGGGAACTGAGTGGAAGAGGGGGCAGAAAGATTGTAAGAGCCATGGTGGGGAGAATATCCAGAGACATTGTCCCCCTTAGTAACAACACACAAAGAAAAAAAACTGGCTACTTCTGGTACAGTTCCTAACCCCCTACCCCATGGACTGATCCAGTATGCCCACTGAGGAGGGTCCCCAGTGGTTTGGGAACAAGGAGGAGGGAAATGGAGGGACAGTCACAAGATTTGCTCATACAATATATCTAATTATTTACAATAAATATGTCAAAAAAGGAACTTGGCTGAAACATTGAGTTGTATCTAAAAACACAACTTTGGAGCCCACTGTGGTGTTACACACCCATGACTCAGAACTTGGGACGTGGAGACAAGGAGGATCACGAGTTCAAGGTCATCCTCACTTACACAGCAAGGTGAAGTTAGCCTGGGCTTTGTGATGTGCTATCTCCAAAGACAAAAATAAGACAAAACCCAAAACCCAAGTACAAGCCAGGCATGGTGACACACACATTTAATCCCATCACTCAGGAAGCTGAGGTAGGAGGCCACCCTGAGACTATATAGTGAATTCCAGGTCAGCCTGGGATAGAGCGAGACCCTACCTTGAAAAACCAAAATCAATAAATCAAAACCATAAACAAAACCACCACCATCACAACAAAGAACCTCACACAGCCTGTTTCAACCTGAAACTTCAAGGAAGCTCAGGGGCATAGGAAAACTGCATTAGGCAATGGAAAACAAACCCAACCAAATCTAATATGAAGGGCCTGATTCATTAGTTAGTTTATTTCTCAACACCTCCCCTAACATTGCCTTTAAATGTCTTAGAAATGAAGAGCTTTGTATTCGCCTACGATGGACTTAGGTGCCTCACAGGTATTGATGTCTGCCTTGGAAAACATTACGTCTCTGCTTCCTCCTGTCCCTGTGGAAAGATGCAGGGAGCCAGCACAAGGACCATCATGCTCTCCCAGGATGTGGAGAAGACAGCAGGTGAGTGGCAGGTGCAGAGCTGGGCCCGTGGCCAGCCCCCTCCAATCCCCCACGGCTTCAGAGCTTTCCTTTGCCGGCAGATCAGGCTGGCTCTGGGCTTGCTCCTCAGGTGAGCCTGGGGATTTTGGCAGCCTGCAGCTGTGTTTAGAGGTGCATTTGCCTTATCTACCACATCCTCTGAGGTTTTTAAATTTTTTTTATTAAAGGCCATTTTATCCACTTTAATGAATGGCCTGAAAGTTTCTGAACACGGGGCTGTGATTATTGTCACCATTGTTGAGATCAAATATGATGTAGCCTCACCTGTGCTTTTGTGTGTCTTTCCTTAGGATGGATTTTCCAGGTCTGTCCCACATAAGAAGAAAACCGTGTGGAGAAGTGTTAAGCTCCCAAAGACGTTGTAAACTTCTTCCTTCCACTCATAATTCATCATCAAGCTAATGGCTACCCTGATGTTTATCACTCCTTCACTGTTTTCAAATCTGTCCCCTAAACCAGCCAAATAAACATGGCATATCTCTTAAAAAAATCAAGTTGTACAAAGTTCCTTGGTGGCATAGCAGTAAATAAAGCTGGTTACAAGAATGTGGCTATCTGTGTGCCAACATCTGATGTCGAAGAGACATACACAAAAGAATGCTTGTTGCCACAGAATGGAATCAAGGGGGCATCTTTACTGCATTTCTTATAAATTTAAATCTGTTGCTATTTTCAGTAGTGATCATGCACTACCATCTGAAAAAATGGAAAATTTTAGGAAAATAAAATAAATATTTTCAAGTAAATAAATAGTGCCCATCTTCTTTATGAAAAAAATTCATTTCTTTCTTTATTTGCAAGAAGAGAGAAAGAGAGAGAAAATGAGAGAGAGAGAGAGAGAGAGAGAGAGAGAGAGAGAGAGAGAGAGAGAGAGAATATAGGCACACCAAGGCCTCTAGCTGCTGGGAAGGAACTCTAGATGCATGCACCACTTTGTGCATCTGGCTTTACATGGGCACTGGAGAATTGAACCCAGGTCGTCAGGCATTGCAGGCAAGCGCCTTAACCACTGAGCCATCTCTCCAGCCCCCACCCATCTTCTTTATTCTTGTCACCAGTATCATTTGGTTTCTTGTTCTTTAGTTTATTGTTCATGTCTTTTTCTCAGATGCAAAAACTTCTGTGCATGTCACCATTCCTTCCATCTCTCTCCAGGCACCCATTCTTCCTCAGAAAGAATTTCTAAAACCCTATATCTGACTATGTGATCCTCCAAGTTCTCCATCTTCCCAAAGGAGAATGAGGCTCCATATCCTTTGGCTGAAGACAAACCCTGGACAAGCTCACAAGTACTTGCATCCCACCTCCATCCTGTCTCCATCCGTGGTAACTGGAGATCGTGCTAAGAACATGATATGCCCTGGGGCCCCTCTCCCTCTTTCCCATTCTAAAGAATGCATCCACAAACAGAACAGAGACCTCAACCTCAAATCCTGGGACACACAGCCACCAACAGATCAGAGGTCTTATACCCAGACACATGAGAGCAGGGACGCTCCAGATATCTGAATTTCTAGGGCATACAGCCACAGACACGTGGTAGAGTCCTGGTTGTTCCCTCTTATGGCTGACTAGGATTGACTAGGATTGACTAGCTCACTGCCACTACCTTATATCACAAGAGAAGATCATACTTCGCATGGCTTGACTAAAACATAAGCCCCCCATGAGCCCCCAGTCCCAGCTTTCCAGTTCTCTTCCTCCAAGGCAGCCTCTCTATGCACAAACATTTGCATAAATGGTCATATACTGTAAACACGGTTCTCTGTGGTTTGATTCCTTCATTATAGATATTGGGGATGTTTTTCTTCCAGGACAGCATTCATTTTGATGATTATGTAGTATTTTGGGGTGGGTATAATTTTTTGCCAATTCTTATTAAATTCTCAGATGACTTGTTAATTAAGCAACCAGAAACATACTTCCCTTAAAAAATAAATCCCTTCATGGCTGGATAGGACTGAGCCTGTTCAAAGCTCTTCATCTCATTATATAGACAAATATTGTCTTTGCTACTCAAAATTATTACACATGATTTTATCTCAGTGGGAAGCTATGTTCCATACGGACACCTCCAAAGTAGGGCAGCTTCTGTTTGGCTCACTAGATTGCATTTCATCAATTTTTCCTCCTCCAGTGGGTTTTGGTAGAAATAATTAAATAGATACAGGTTGGGCCAAAGGAAATGCAAGAAGCGTGCACTAATCATAACCTGTGACTTCTTTAATGCTATGGTTTTGAGAGTTCAGGGTTCATTTGTCCTCTCTGCTTGTAGGTCTCAAACCTTTCTTCAATTCTCACAGATATCACTGGGGAATGCTTCTGGTTAAACAAGACTCTGCTAGTGTGTTTCATCTATTTTCCAAAAACAAGTTAAGAACACCTTTCAGCTGGCATAGAACTCCACATGGTTGATCCTGCATGAGAGCCAGAGGAGACAATGGCCACACTTTTCTCTTGGCACCTAATCAGTACTAGCCATGACCATGGGACCACATCACCTTCAGCCTTAGTCACATAGAAGAGCACCTGCACTAGCCCTGTAATTTTCACCGGCTGGGAAGAACAGGTGCACAGTATAAACTCCTTCCCTTTCAAACTCTGATCGCCTCTCAGTAGTCTTCAAAGACCTCGTTCGTCTCAATGAATAGGTTTCCCTCGTTCAAGGGCTGACAACATGTGCCGTTAATTCAGGTCTCACTTCCTGGGTTGTTTTGAGATATTTATTGTTCCCATGCCAGCTTCCTTTACTAAACTGTACGTATGCCTGGAAGACAAAACCTCTCATTCTGTACCCCTCATTCACACACAGTGAAAGATGGTCAATTTTCTCAGTAAGGAAATTGTCACCAGACTTTTGAATTATCAGCTAGTTGATAATTAGAGATCAGGCACCATTTTGAGAATTGTACCTGAATTATTACATAAAAAATACCATAATGGCTAAATGAACTAATTCATTACAGTATATTCTATGTAATTGGTATTATTATACTCATTTTATAGATAAAATGATTCAAAGTGAATTAAGCTTTAGATAATATATTCTTATGCATATGGTTTCTATTGCTTAGTGATCCAAAAATGCTATGTATTTGATCAAAGTCCGGTCATTAAGAATGGTTCGGTCAATAAAGTTCAAGGCCTTTACTTAGCTCCCTGCTTGGGTGCTTCAGGAGTCTGTTTTCAACAGCCAGTGTGATTGTACTAGAACTCAAATTAACTCCTGGTTCAAACCTCTCCAGTCGGTTCTCATCTCGTTGTCAGAAGCCAAGCATTCTTAAAATGACCTGTAAAACCAAATATCTTTTTCTCCTCCTTGTATCTTCAACTTTCTTTCATACCCTCTCTCTGTGTTTTCTCCCAGATGTTCTGCTAACAAGCCAGGTGTGCGTCTGTCTCAGCTCTTTCCATCGGGTTTCTTCTGTTTGAAGCCCACTTTCTGCAGATATATCTTACATTGTCCACAATGACATTTCAAGGGCATATCTAGGGTAGCTTGGGTTTAGAAGACGAAATTGAACAAAGTAAGGGAAAACTTTCAGGAGAGATGGAAAGTTTCTATGTCATTGACTTGTACATTTCAAATGCATATGTTTCATAGCAGATAAATTTGACCATAATAAGGTCACTTAAAAAAAAAACACATCATAGAGATGTGACTTTCTCAGTGAAGGTCACCTGAGTGTTCTATTTTAAAATGTACTCCAGAAACCCTATCTTTTCTTTTCTTCCTATCACATATTTTTATGTAAAGACTGAATATATTACTTTTCTTCAAGATAAGATCTTAGTATGTAGCCCAGGCTTGTCTTGAATTCAATATGTGGCTCAGACTGGCCTTAAATTTGTGCAATCCTCCTGTCTCCACTTCCAGAGTGCTAAGATTACAAGCATGTTTCATGGTGTCTGGCAAGATATTTTTATCTTCCCTTATGGGCTTTTACTTTTCTTGTGTTGTTGTTCATTTTGGTTTTGCTTTTTGGAGACAACATGCAGCTCAGACTGGCCTTGAACTCACGATCCTCCTGCCGCAGCCTCCTAAGTGTAGGATCTCAGGTGTCTGCACCATGCCTGGTTTAGGGCATGACTTTGATGTGGGCAAGGATTTTTGATTTTATGTTCATTGCTGTCAATCATATTAAGTGTCTGACACATAAATGGCTCATGAAATCTACATGAGTAAATGAATGAATGAATTTGCTTTCATAACTGTTACTAAATGTTGGATTGTTGCAGTCAACCACACTTCACTGGGATGAATCTTTACATCAGGCACAGCTTATGCAAGGAAAGGATTTACTGAAGCTACACATCCAGGAGAAGTTCAATAACAGTGAAAGAGGCTGGCCCTCTTTCACAGGTCCAAGCAGAGAGAAGAACCCATCACCAACATCACACTCACAACAGCAAACGGGCAGGGGGCTAAGGAAGAGAAATCTCCTTCCCCCTCATATAGCCTTAGAGAGAGGTCTTGCAACCCTATCCCAGACTTAATGGCTTCCCGAGTCTCTGGACTTTCCTTCCTTCACTGCACACACAGGAAAGGATATTTACTTCTAGCTCCCCTAAGCTTCCTTAATTCTGCCCCTTACAGAGAGGCTGCATTCCTGTGAACATCTTCAGAGACCCACCCAAGATGACTAAAAGAGTCAAGTTGACAACAAAACCTAACCATCAAATGGATTGACCCGACAGTCTAGAGTTATGTAAAGTTCCAGACTCCAAATTCTGATCTATGTCAAAGTTAGAAGGTGAGAAATTTGAGTAAAAAATATTACACACAGACTAGGCAAGTACATGGGCCAGTAGTTGTCAAACAATTCCACTAGGGTCTAAGATGAACTGCAGATGTTTACAGTAAATATAACCTCAAATATTTTTCTGTGATTTCAATTAGAAGAAGTGAGTGTGCTAGGAAATGAAAGTTCATTAGAGTACAGATAGGGGTTAATTGACAAGAGATGAGGTGAGAGTAGACTGCCATGCATCACCCAGCCAACCTCAAAGCTCCTTCTGGTTCTTGTTTTTTTTTTTTGTCATACATATGTGTGTATGGTGTTTATTTGTATATGTGTGTTCATAAGTGTGTGGGTATACATGCATATGTGCATTCATACGTGTGTATGTGTGCTCATGGGTGTGTGGGTACACATGTGTATGTGCATTCATACATGTGTATGTGTGTTCATGAGTGTGTAGGTACACATGTGTATATATGTTCATGGGTGTGTGGGTACACATGTGTATGTGTGTAAGTGTGGTGGCTAAGTTTGGTGTTGGGTGTCTTCCTCAATTGCCCTCCACTATTTTAAAAATATTTTATTTGTTTACTAGGAGAGAGAGAGAGAGAGAGAGAGAGAGAGAGAGAGAGAGAGAGAGAGAACACCAGGGTCACCAGTCTATGCAAACAACTCCATATGCACGGTTCTCTTTGTGCTTCTGGCTTTACATGGATGGGTACTGGGGAATCAAACCCAGATCATTTGCCAGCAAGCATCTTAACCTCTGAACCAGCTCTCTGGTCCCCACTTTATTATTATTTTTTAAGATAGGGTCTCTTGCTAAACCTCAAGCCTACCAATTCAGCTAGACTAGATGATCAATGTGCCCTGTGTGTCCTCCTGTCTCGGTTGCCCCATGCTGAGATTGATTACAGGCATGCACTAGCTTTTGACATTGGTACAAGGGATCCTCATGCTCGAATGGTAAGTACTTTACTGACTGAGTACTTTACTTCCAAATACCTGCTCCTTCTAGATCTTGCCGGCAATTAGCATGTGTAAACTTTTTCAAGTGTCATATCTTAGGACACTTGAGTCTGGCTACAAAATGTGCTGATAAACACTTGTAATAGACATAATATTAGATGATGAAGGCGGCCTCAGAGTTAAACATCTTGTTTAGCACCCAACTCCAGACAGTTGGAAAACAATCTGCCTGGTCCAGTCTCCTTGAAGTCTGCTGTCCTAAAGATGTTTGTTCTGGAGAGAGATGGCATGGTTAAAGGGGAGAGGAGGTTGGAAGAGAATTAGACAAGACAGCATCAACCCACAGAGATGTACTCCTGTCCTGAGTGTCACCCCCTTCTGAGGGAATTTCAGGTGTCAGATGAGGGTGGATCTGTTTTAGGAAAAGAGTGAAAAAAAATGTGTCCAACCTACAAAGCCAGGTGGGTGATCATGGGGTGGGTGACCCCAGTGCAGTCTCCTTTAAGATTATTTCTTTCTGCAGTGTGTACCTCATGTACTTGGTGGATTCCACATGTTGACACGGGAGGGGTCCCCTTCTGCTTGGGTCTGTGGCCTGATTGTCAGTCAGTCCTGCACACCCTTGTCCTCAACCCCATTGAGAACACCAGGTCCTCTAGTTCTGAAGTCCAGAAATCAGAGACTTTGTCTCCTATTTTGTTTTCTGAAAAGGAAATACCTTTTTTTTTCTTTTCTTTTTTTTAATCCTCTGTGCTTTCTGGACTGCTGCTCCTTCTTGGTAGAGGGGATTGAGGCTTAGAGTAGAGGAATGTGGCATACTTTTCATTCCAAGCCCTTCTGCAACACCAGCAGTCAGCTTTTTTTCTGAATAGGAAAGGAACCTGGGAATTGTGGTGAAAGTAGAGGTGTTTTTAATGGGATCGTGTGTGTGTGTGTGTGTGTGTGTGTGTGTGTGTGTGTGTGTGTGTTTGCTGGACAGTTATTTCTGAAGAAGATCTTCTTGTCTGGGATGAGGGTGATTGGGAAGGGGTCTTGGAAAAAGATGTTGGGGTCAGGCTGGGTAGGAAAAGCTGGGAGTGAGAGTTAATAGGAACATGAACATGAAGGTACCCAGAGAAGAAACAGGGAGAAGAAATCCACCCAGGAAACATCTAAGAAAGACTTCACAGGGAGAAGCTTGGAGGGAGATGAGAGCCAGAGAATGCTTTCAACTCGAGCCATGAAAACAGGAGGGAGAAGCAACGTCATTTCTGACTTGTTCTGACAGTGTGAGGGAATCTTGGGGTTCTCAGCTACCTGTGAATGGAGCTATGTGGGTGTCTAGACCATCAGAGGTTGACAGGAGGATCTGCACACCAAGAGAACAGGTGTGAGTGTGTGTACATGTATGTGAATGCATGTGTGTGTGCCAACTCTGCACCTGTGTTCTTAGCGTGTAGACTCTGATTGCACACCTCCAGGAATTCCAAGACCTTCTACTCTCCATATCTCCTACAGGGCACATCATTGTTAGCTTCCTTATGGCCCTGGTCACTACCTGTCATCATGCTGTGTCCAGTTGTTGCTTTGGTCTCTTTGTACCTTCATCATTAGAATATAAGCTTCATAACACAGGGATCTTGCCTAGTTTCTCCAGCACTAACAATGGTATCTTGCATATGCAGAAGTCTGTTAATGTACATGTATATTACGCAGGAAGACACTTTCTGCACTAGGTACCAGTTCTACAGACTCTCAGCCCTATTTTATATGACCATGTGGACAGCAGTGCAAACACAAGGAATAAAGGAGGCAGGTGCCAGCAGACCCACCCAGCGGAGCAATGGTCTTTACTGAGGAAGTAAATATCTGTGGTGCACTTTGTTGTGTGGTTATAAAAAGTCTCAGAGGCCCCCCAGGTGAGTTCAAAGTCCCCTCTGTTTATTGGGTGGAATAAATCTTGTTATAGTGGACACACTAGAATTCACAGACAGAGAGCATGTGGCCCCCTCTCTGACTCATCTCCATAGAGATGGTCACCTGTCTGAGGCTGGCTGGTCTCTCGGGGGAGGAGGGTGGCACCCAGGAGTCCTGGAGTCTCTGAGACCAGCTTTTCAAGTCTCCTTGACTTGCTGTGATCACTCAACCAGTGGCTACTACAGGTGACAAGGCTGGATTAGTGCTCTAGAGGGTCCCAGCTCTTGCCCTCCCACCCCACCACGTGGAGAGGGGGAGACCTTTTCTGTGAGGAAACCCAGGCTCAGCATCTCAACACTGTCTTGAGAGGTTCATTGTGAAGGACCAGCCACACATCCCTGTGCCTCCTCCTCACAGTGAACCCCATGCCCAAGTTACACCACCTTTGCCATCCCTCTAGGCTAAGGGCACACAGCCACCCCACCTGCTCTGATAGTCCTCCCCCCCCCAACTCCTCTAGGGGCTTCTGTGTTTGCAGAAGAGTTGGAGCCAGGAACACAAAAATCCGAATGCCACGTCTTTTTTTTCTCCCTCTAGAGACTTTGGGTAAGAAAATGCAGTTCCTTTATTTGTAAATACAGGATAAACATCCTCAATTTAGCTCAGAATATCTCTTGGTTTCAGAGAGACATGAGATGTGTGCAAACTGAAAGTCTTGTTGACCTTCTAGACTCAGTCCAAGTTCTCAGTTCTTTGGGAGATGGTCCAGGCTCTACTGTTTAATCTAATAAATGATATGTGAATTAGTCACTGGCTCTTCATGGCCCAAGGGTTCAAGAGCTATGCCTCATAGGTAACATGATTTCATTTACATCCAACCTCACTTTGTTGATCTTAAGGAAGAAATCACTGAAGGCGGATGTGCCCAGTGCCAGGCTGACCTCTAGAGACAAGAGAAGGGGCAATTAGATACTCAAGCCATAATATTGTCTTCTTGACCTGTGTACAAGACTGAACCATATATACAAAGTCTCTTCATCTGGAAAGGGCCAAATGTGGCCCCAGAAGCCACCATCACTCTTACACAACTCTTAGTTTCACAATTCTTGCCTCATCAAGGTTGTTTTTCTCTTGGCTTAGTTTCTCTTTCCAATACCTTGTCCCAAGTTGTAGACGTGGGCAACCCCTAGAAGGAATGTCATCAGACAGCTTTGGCAACTTCCTCTGTGACTAACCCTGGGAGCAGAAATCTGGGCTCATAGGCCCTTGGAGTAGGGGGATCTTAGGGGTCAGAAGCCTGGCTTTCCCTCAATGTCTTTGGTCAAGCAACATGATTGTTAAGTTATTAGCTTACTGGCTTGCTGAGTTCTTACTATGTGCCAGATGCCATAGTGGGTGATGGAAAGGACATGACCAAGATGCTGAGCAAGACTCTGCCGTTAATCTCAGGCAGGAAATAATCCAGTAATCGGGCAGTTGAGTTGCACTGATGCATATATTTGTAAATTGGGTGCCTCTGTGGAGGGGATGCAACCCATGGGATCAGAAAGGCTACTTTTTAATTGAATTGAATTGAATTTTAGTTTTTGAGACAGAGTCTCCCTCTAGCCCAAGCTGACCTCCAACTCACGGTGACCCTCCTACCTCAGCCTCCCTAGTGCT
This sequence comes from Zapus hudsonius, assembly GCA_004024765.1. NCBI lineage: Eukaryota > Metazoa > Chordata > Mammalia > Rodentia > Dipodidae > Zapus > Zapus hudsonius. The sequence goes on from PVHP010015335.1 coordinate 23,320, forward strand.
GGGATTAAAGGTGTGCACCAACCACACCCAGCCAGAAAAGGTGTGGAGAGGTAAATTAGATCTCTAACCTCCATCTTTCTTGATGTATAATTGACAAAATTTTCAAGCCTTTAAGGTGCACAACTTCATGTTTTGATTTAGGAATACACTCTAAAATAATTGCCAGTATCAAGTTCATTAGTGTATCCATCAGCTCCCATAGTTCTCACTTGCTTTTGAGAGGTGGAGCCTTGAAGATGAGAATATGAGTGAGTCTTCAGGTGATCCTAAACTAGAAGATGTCCAGAGAGAGTTCATACCAAGTACAGGAGAGGCAGAAGCAAGAGAGAAATAAGAGTGGGAAGAAGAAAAGGAGAGAGAGAGATAGAGAGAGAGAGCAGGCCAAGAAAGGCCATGAGAGATGACCAGCTTCTGGGGAGGGTAATTGGAGAAGACACTGGAATGAGAAGCAGAGGTCTGGGAGGGGAGCCTCGTGGGCTTTGCTCTGGGCCAGGGCTTCATCCCAATGGGTCCAGGATGTGCTGACTGAATATAGGACATCGTAGCCTTGGAGAAAGTGGCAGAGACTGGAAGTCCACTCCCACCTCCACCAGGTCTGAGGCAGCTCTTCCTCCACTCAGAGGAACATCCTGACCTCTGATAACAAAAAAGAGAATCTGAACGCCTTGCCCATCCATCGGCAGAAGACCACATCTCTTTACCCAGTGATGTTTCTCCACGTCTGTCCCTCTTTCATCAAATGAGGCATCGAGACACACAGGCCCTCTCTCCCTCCCTCCCTTGGGTCTTTAGCTCTCCACTTCCTTTTGGAGGCTCTGTGTCATGTAAAATTCACATCAAATAAATATGCATGCATTTCTCTTGTTAGTCTTCCCTCTGTTCAGGTCCTCAGCCATAAACCTGGTAATGAGCAAATGTCCTGTCCTACAATCCCAAGGACTTCAGGGCACCTCTGAAGGTTGTAAGCAGCTCCAGTGGTGGAGGACAGACACTAGATATGTCCTGGGGTTTCTTTAAGGGTTCCACTGTCCCAGTTAAAGTTGAGAGCAACACGTATGTCCCTGAGGAGTCCAAGACTGCCTCTAAGGGAGAAAGCCAAGGCCTCTCCCCTTCCTCCATGTGTTCTTTAGGTCTGAATATCCATCACTTTCCCTTCTGTTTCTTCTCTTTCTGGCTTAACAAGCCCAGTGCCCTCCTCCCCTTCTCCCTGTACCCAGGGGACTGTCTCCTGAGACCAGGGGCTTGGAACACATAGCCTGTCCTTCTTGCCTGTCCTCTGGATGACTCCTTTGTATTCCAAATGTGTCCTCAGCCACCACAGACGAGATGGAGAGGTCATCATCTGGGAGCACTGTGGACATTCCCATAGATTTGAACTTCACCTTGCTTTGAATGTTCCAAGTTCATCTGTGATGAACTTTTGCTTCTTTATAGTTAGCTTGCTCTCCCAGCAGATGGACGCTCACTTTCTTTTCTCTCTTGCCTGCTCCCACCAGAAAATACGTTTTTCAGGTGAGTACTTCAGTCTCAAGGGCTGGAGGGCCAGACATAGAATCAGAAAAGTATTACTGGATTCTTCCTCCACCTCTTTGAGTAAGAAATAAAGACATCAAGAAATGTCATCATCTATCTTGTTTGGCTGTAGGTTGTGCTTCCCATGTAGTAGAAGGGACCTTGACCCAGAGAAGCCAAGAGGATCTGAGCAGGCAGGCCTCCTCTGACATTGACATTGATCCTACGCTGCTTGTCCAGTCACATGTCCAGGGCCACCAAATGAGGCATCGGGACCCTTGAATGTCTTCTCACAGCTTCTTGTTTCGAAGCTAAGAAAATCTTAGTTTGGATGTCTTCTCATCTACTGGTGAGTTAGTGGATTTATCTGGACCCTCAGAAAAACCTAAGCCTGAGTTTTGGTTCAGCTAACAAATAACTTGATTGCTTCAGACAACTGACTTCACTTCTATGAGCTGGGCTTTCTTCATGTGTATGATCCTCACAGGACCTAGCTTCCAAGCTGTGCGTATCGTTAGAAGGATTTTGATTGTAAGAAAGGACAAAATTTCCCTCTCTAGGTTTTATATTTCATTCTATTGAAATACACTTGCATCGGACGGGGTGATGGGAGAGAAGATCTAACATATTTATTTGATCACAGTTGTTTGTGACTAGGAGCCATTAGGTTAAAGATCCAAAGACTCAGGTGAACTATCCATTCTTAGGCATTGGCTTCATGCAACATTGGTGGCCCTGGACATGTGATTGGACAAGCAGTGTAGGATCAATGTCAGTGGACAGAGGAGGCGTGCCTGCTCAGATCCTTTGGTCTCTCTAAGTGCCCTTCTACTTCATCTGAAGCACGACCTACAGTCAAACAAGATAGGTGAGGAAATTTCTCTATGTCTTTATTTCTTACTCAAAGAGATGGAGGAAGATTCTAGTAGTACTTTGTAGATTCTTTGTCTGGCCCTTTAGTAGGTTTCCATTCTCTTTCTTCATAGGCCCTTTTCCTCTGTCTACAGACACTCCTCCCAGGATGCCCAGCTCTTTGTGGATAAACCATTTGAGAACAATGTGGTCTTCTTTTTGGCTCCCCAAAGCTGAAGAGTCACCATTCGGCCCTTGTTTTCCTTGTTGGCTCTTTCGGGTTAAGCTGTGCCACCCCCCAAGATATATTGAGGTGCTAGCCTCCAGTTCCTGTGACTATGACCTTATTTGAAGAAAAAGGTCTTTAAAGATCTCAGCAATTCCAGATTAGGTCCTGGAGATCAGCCTTAGTGCAATGGGACTGTTGAGCTTTTAAGGACAGGAGAGCTGGGACTGGGGAGATTGCTCAGTGGTTAGAGGCCTTGCAACCATGCCAACTTCAGCTCCATCTTTCTCAAGGTGGCTCACACATCTGTAATTGCTCCTAAGGCAATGGGAGGCAGAGCTGGAACAATCTGGAAGCTCACAGAAGAGGCAGGAGAAACCTTGTCTCCAAAGGTCAGCTTTCTAGTTGCTACGCAGAAAGAACCCAAACAAAAGCAGCTTGTGGAGGTTTATTTGGCTTATGGACTTGAGGGGAGACTCCATCCTGACAGGGAAAATGATGGCATGAGCAGAGGGGTGGACATCACCTCCTCCACAGCACTGGATACAGTGGCAGGAATGTGCCAAACACTGGCAAGGGGAAGCTGGCTTATAGCCCCCATAAGCCCGCCCCCAACAACATAGCTCCAGCGAGATTGTAAAATCCAAACTGCCATCAGCTGAGGATCAATTACCCAGAACACATTCATTTGTTTGTGGGGGACACCTGGATCAAACCATGACAGAAAGACCCCAACCTCCACATCTCCACATGCCCTCTATACAACACACACACACACACACACAAAGTGTGGACACAGAAGTGTGGAGGGAAAAGATGGCTGTGTGAAGATGGAGACAGAGGTTGGGGTGATGTCACCCCACATCAAAGCAGGCTGGAAATCTTCTTCTCCTAGAAGCTTTGCAGGGATAATGAACCTCTCTACACTTTGGTCTCAGACTTCTGGCCTCCAGAACCACAGAGCTGTCTCACAGCAGCCTAGGGAACTGCCACAGATGTCTCATTATTTCTTAGAGTCCAAATGACCGAAAGGTTTATTCATTCAAGAAGTAGACAACCCTGAAATCTACCTTAAAAATGGATCAACTGCTTTGCTAAATTAGGACTAAATTTTGTGAGTATGTATAAAATAAAATGGATGGGACCTGAGGACGCAGCTCAGTGATGAAGTCTTTGCTTAATATGAGTGAGGACTCGGGTTTAATCCCCAGCAACAAGGAGCCAGGGGGATAGGATGGAAAGGGCCAAAGTGATTAAGCAAGAAAGAAAACTCCAGCAATGCCCACCTTCCTAATGGATAAGAGAAAACCGCATGTGAAATGGGAAAGGCCTGGAATGAATGTGGAGGCAGGAAGAGAAAACACAGGGCCATAATTCAAGGGTCTCAGGAGAGCCGGTATTTCCATGCTGATTTAATCTAAGATTTCAGCTTTAACAAGGGATAAGTTTACAGACTGAAAATTAGCCACAAGGTCTAACTTTACCTCTGGCTTAACAGAGGACTAGACGAATAAAGCACCCAGTTCTGTCAGAACTCGCCCAGCCTCCTGGAACACTGGTTTGAACAAAGCAAAGTTGGCCTGTGTTTGAATTACATGAAGAAAGGGAGGAAGAAAAAGAAACAGCGTCAGGGCTATTTATTCTTTTTCTATGGAGCACACTAAAGAAAAGACCAAGTCACAAATCACACACCCTGCTGGAAACCATGAGACCAACCAAAGATGAAGGAACTGAGTCACCAGCCTCCAAGTTCAGGAACTCGGTATCTGGGAGCTGTTCAAAGGCTTGCCATCACCCTATAGGGTCACAGTGGCCCCAGGACTTCTACAATCTTCAGCTAAGTGCCATGCAAGACTTTACAACCAGACCTGATTTGGCGTCATGGGAAGGTGTTTGGGAATGACAAGTACTTAGATCTCAGCAGGATGGAGGTGGAGAAAGATACGAAAGCCACATGCTGGGGACATGATGACCAGCTGTCTTGAATTGGGTTGTGGCTCCAGTTAAGTCCATTTACGACCACCACGTCTCAGCCCCGGCCTTTGGGAACCATACTCTAACATCTTTTGGGGGGACACAGATTACTCTCAGTCTCTGGTTCATGGTATGGGTACATGGCCACGGCCTGGATAATCAAGGGTTATGTACTTGTCCTCACAGAAGTTACTGGTGTATGCCAGGTACATGACACAAGTCAGTCCAAAGACCGTTAGTCAAGGAGGGGGAGAGAACTCAAAATCAAAATGGAATCCTATTAGGTTGTGACACTTGAAATGGATTTTGAAGGCCTTTATGAATGAGTGCATGAATGAATTTGTCTATTGATTCATTATATTTGGGATAGCATCTCCTTATGTAGCTTTGGCTTGCATGCAAATATTTTGTCTCAGCCTCCTCAATGCTGGGCTTCTCGGCTTGAGTGTGGGAGGCCATGTTAATCAGATCTCAGGCACCTCCCAGCTGAAACAGGCTGTAGACACACCATCTTCCATGTGAGCTGACTTTGGAAAGAAACACTCTTAGTTCCAGAAAACAGAATCCTTCAAACTCCCCAGAGGCTGAGGTAGCTTAACTTCTTCAACAGCAATCATGACTCCTGACTAGCAAGTGAGGTACTTGCCAACCCCGTCATGGTTTCAAGCTTCACAATGCGTTTTCACCACAGTACCTGTTTGCTTGGGTTGCCTTCCTAACCAGCCTCCTGTAATGAAATTTTCTTTGCTCTCAACTAAGTTGATTTTATCCTAGGTTGACAAATCAGCCCAGGGATTTTTACGAATGCTACTAGGATCAAGATATGATTGGCTGGACTTCTGACAGGACCATGGTGGTCATCTTGCTATCATTGTGAAAAGAATCAGTCCAGTGAGGTGAGGACGAGAGAGACCTTGTTTTGACAAGAGTGAGCCCCTGAGCTCACCTGTTCCTAAAACTCTTCTTATATGAGCTAATATAATCCCTCCTTTTGTGTACGTAATCCACTGGAAGTTAGGTTTCTCTTACCGATAACCCAAAGAGTTGTAATTTTACCAATAACCCAAAGAGTTATAATGTTAGGAAGAAATCATGACAAAAATTTGAGGAGAAACCAAAGAGGAGATTTGTATGCATATGACATACTGGATCTGAAAATTTGTGAGACAGGCGACATGAATGTAGAAAAAATTAGAAAGTATTTGGAATGCTTAAAAATGGTACTAATCTTTAAAGTCCTAGAACAGAGTGTAAGAATAAAGGGGTAAAGAAGAAAATAATAATCTGAATTTTTGCAGTCACTTGGCACAATGAAGAGCTATATGAAAGGTAAGAACTATGGGATTAGTTTCTGACCCAGGTTCATCAATTCATCTTGGTTGATCTGGTTTAAAACTAAATATCAAAAAAAAAAAAACCCCAACAACAACAACAACAAAAAACTAAATATCTGATGTCCTAGGAACTCCTTATCCCCGGTGAGTCTGGAAAGCTGGCCACCTATTTATTTTATTCTACCTTAATCAGGTTAATTTTCTGAGCCTTGATTTCATCATTAATGAAAAGAAAGTGTGTGGAGAGGCAGGGGTTTGGGGCAACCCTCAGGGATTTTCAAAACATGTTTTTGGAGCTTCAAGCTTTCATGACATGAAACCCCATCAGCCACTGCGGAAGGGAGGTGGGAACAAGCACCCACCTGCTACACCCATTCTTTTCTGGATCTTGCTAAAGAGTCTGCTCTTTGGGGAGAGCTCCCTCTAGGACATGATTTATTTGTTAAGGGGCACAGGGCTTCTATAGACCAGCTTTCCTGCACCTTGTAACGCCTCACCTGGAGAGCTCTTGGCTGCCACACCTGCAGATTTTTGGCTCCCCTGGAATTGGGTGGAGTCAGGGATCTGCATTTGAAATTTTTTTTTTGCAGACGACATACACATACATCATTCATAAATGTCATTGTGCTAACGATCAATAATAAATTACTTTCCACACACCTCAAAAATGACCAAGGCAAGCCCTTGTTCCAGACACCATGTTCCAGTACATCTAAAAGTTTCCACACATCCTGAGGGCTTGGGAAAACCTCAGAGAGTTGCCCCCTCCTCATTCTTGCGATAGAAGGGCTGGATCAGGACCAGAAATTTGTCCTCCTAAAATGCTTCCGGGAGCATACCTGCTGCCTTAGTCATATCGTTTTTTAGCCCGTGAACCCTCACCCTAACCTTACCTGGTCTCTTTAAACCTTTGTCAAATTTGCAATATCTCCCTGTGTCTGCCCTCACCCCAGCCCCAGTGTGGTACTCAGTAAACCAGCAATGAAGGCTGCAGAAGGGTTGGGGTGTTGCTGACCCATAGGGCATTTGCTTGGCATGTAAAAGCCCTGGGCTTAATTAATTTATTAGTTATTTAATTATTAATTATTTATTAATTAATGCTGCAGATATATAAGTAAAAGAGCAGATAAATGCTTTATTAGATTCATTGACAGCCAACTTTCTTTTTCTATTTTTTATTATTTATTGACCCAGATTTAAAATTACTAAGTAATAATTGTGCACATTTCTAGGCTAGACTTAGTGTGATAGCTCAATACATGAACGGAATATGTTCTGATCAGGGCAGAGTAACCAACATCCACCGTCTTAAACAACTTTGCAGCTGACTTTCTGTAACTGTGGACTACACCCTTTAGCCTGGGAGAACTGGTTGCTTCATGGGACCTCAGTTGAGGACATGGGTGGGAATAACAGGATTTCCTGTTTCCAACTTTAAGCACTTTGTGCTGAATGAAGCTAACAACAGCTACGTCTGACCTGAGGCCTCAGTCAGGCCCGCCGTACAGTCTCAAAGATCCCATTTTTCTGTTTTCACTTCCTAAGGCTGGAACAGTTACTTTTCAACCAGTGATTTTTTTTTGTTTTCTTTAGCTTGTCATATTTCAATGTTTAGATCATTTTGTTGGGACATAATGCAAGAATATTCTAGTTGTCCTATTCCTGTGGATCAGCTTGTCATGATCCCACAGAGTGACCTCTCCCACCCTGCTCTGGCTGCACAAGGGACCCTAGTCCTAGGGTCCTTCTGCTTGACCTTGTCATTCTGGAGCATCTGCAGGAAGCCCGACTCTGTCTTTCCACCCAGCTTCATTAGGACAAGAAATGCTTCTCAGACTACAGAGACCATACAGAGACGTGGCCATATCCCAGACCTCAAGGCCAGACACACCCCAAGTAAAGTCAGAGAGGAAGAGAAACGACTGACCATTATTAGCCACTGAACAGGGAGTGTGCTGTCCACGCTCTGGAGGAGCATTCAGACTGAGTTGAAGTGGCTTTGTAACTTTTATGTAACGACTTGAAAGAGGAAGCAACGTCCCCCAAATAAACACACAAAACAACAGATTCCCTCTAGATTTCATTCCGATGGGGATGCGTCAGTTTGTTGGTACACAGTCTCATGACCCCAAAGAAAGCAAGACATGTTCTTGAACAGCCAGAGAACGGAGAGGAGTCTTTTGCACAATCGTCCTGGAGGAAGGACTTTGCGTGAAGGAGAACCTGTCCTTTGGAGAAAAAAAATCCCTTCCAAATCAGTTCTATACAAATCTGTCTGAGGGACCAAGTTTGTGACCAGGAGCAAAAGCAGCCTTCTCTGCCCTCCACCTAGACAGTCACTGTGGTTTCCACCTCCATAGGTGACATGTGACAGGTAAGCACAGGCGCTCAGCTGTTGCATACGTGATCAGCAGCGCTGCAGGAAAAAATGCTTTAAGTGGTTCAGATTCCAAGTGAAGAATTATCCTCTAATGCAACCTGACCTGGGAGGTTTGGCTATGTCCTAAGAGAGTTCCAGAAACTTTGTTTTTGGAGACAGGGCTTCACTGTGTACTTCTTACTGACCTTGAATTTGTGATCCTCCTGCCTCAGCCTCCTGGGTACTGGGATTATAGGCATGAGTGACCTTGCTGGTTCTACCAGAATCTTTTGGGTTTTGGGTTAACACACTTAGTGTTAGGAAACACCGTTGAAATTAGGAAATTAGGAAAATATTAAGACAGATAATAACTACAATAGAGCATTTCGAAAGTTTTCTACTCAGAAGCTTTTTGGAGAGACCAGTTACCCACCAAGGAAACAGTGGTTTTTTTCTGGTAGGGAACTTATCATAAATATGGTGGGTGGTAGGAGGGGTGTGTGGAAGAAGGAAGAAAAATGACCCACATGTCACTCTTGATATTTAACTCTTCTCTCAGAAGCAGGATTTTTTCTTCTGACTGATAAAATGTGTATAGTCCCATATGTGAAAAGTTTTGCAAGGAGAGATTTAAACCAATTCTTAACAAAAACATTGTATACTTTGCACTTGTTTGAGTTCCCATGATCTATCCTTCAAAAGATGATACACATAACTCCGATCACATTCTTCTTTTATAACAGCTTTCTTCTTTTCCTGACCTTTCTCACCCAGGGCAGCGGTAGGTATTGGTGTTATTCTGGCACTGGAATGACTACGCTTTTTCAGGAAATAACCACCTACTACTCACTTGGGATATCATAGACCACCAAACTCGGAGATGAATCTTTTTATTAAGTGGGACTTCATTTGATTTGGGTGTTAATGGGACAAACTTGTACCAAACGCTCGTCATATATACATTTGGCACTTGGCTCTAAACTATGACTAATAAAAATAGTAGGAATAAAAATGACTAAGAAACAACAGTTCTCAAGGATTCTTTTAGCCCTTCCATCTTTTATAGTCTTCTCATTTATTTATTTATTTTTATTCATTGAGTTTTAAGATAGGGTCTCATGTATTCCAGACTGAGCCCAAATTGCAATGTAGCCAAGGATGACCTTGAAGTTTTGATACCTCTGCCTCCACTTCCAGAGTGCTGGGAACTCAAGTGTTACCAGTGCCTGTTTATGCCATGCTGGGAACGAAACCCCAGGCTTTGTGCGTGCTAGGCAAGCACTCTGCTAACTGAGTTACATCGCTAGCTTCCCTCCCTATTTAAATGAAAAGATCTGTCTCATTTGGTCACTGACCCCAATTCAATGCATAGATCTCTGGGGAGCGATCGAATTGACTGGCACCACCGTTACTTAGCGGTCATTGGCAAATTGTTGTTGGTTTCTGCTGTCCACAAACCTGGTAAAACATAAGACAGAACAATTCTCCGACTGATGAGACGAAGTACTTTCCATGGGCAGGAGGAGGGGGAAATGGATGGGGAAAAGAAAGCTCTTTGCAATATATGTATTTAAGCTTCAAATGATTTCTCGTTGAATGATTTCAGCTTTCATATGAAGTTTAACTAACTAGATCTTATAGAAAGACACTCTCAGGGCATTAGGGACATGTATTTTTAAAAATATTTTATATACTTATTTTCAAGGAGAGAGAGAGAGAGAGAGAGAGAGAGAGAGAGAGAGAGAGAGAGAGAGAGAGAGAGAGAGAGAGAGAGAGAGAGAAAGTGCACCAGGGCCACCACCTTGTGGGTTTGGCATATGTGGGTCCTAGGGAATTGAACCCGGGCCTTAGGCACTGGAGGCAAATGCCGTAACTGCTGAGCCATCTCTCCAGCCCTAGGGACATGTATTTTTAACAAATAAAGGACATCAAGAAAGCATGCCCAATTAAGCAGGAAAGATTGTACAAAGTCCAAAATATGTTTCCTTGACTGTTAAAGTAACAGAACATGAATATAGTCGAAGAGTAAGTTTAACCAATGAGGACTTTTCACCCTTATGACAGAATTGATTCTGTCTTAGGAAGCAATGTGCCCAGTATAGCCTCCTATACTTACTTAAATGCTCCACCCCCTGCAAACCTGAGAAGGAAGGGACCCACCATCCCCATCCTATAGCTGTGCTTTGAAGGAGGCCCATTTTTTTTAATGCTTGGGGAAGTGAATAGAAACATGGAGGTGTCTGAGTCAGGCACATGAAGTTGACATTGCAGTTGGCCAACTTTGGCTGTCTGTTACTTGTAATTCAGCATTTCTTCTTTAACAGTAATGGCTAAAAAGAAGCTTTAGGGTTTCCCACGAGTAAAGCAACACATTCCTATTAATTCACTTACTTTGACAACAATCCAATTAGGCAAGGTGCAGAAAAGCATTCATAATGCCAACCCGAGACCTCTGTCCTAAGAAGCCCTGCATACAGAGCTGTCCTTGGCCAGCGTCTGGGAATTTGTAGAGGATTCCCAGTGCTCCTCAGTGACAGAGACACTCTGAGCCTTAGCTGTGTGTGCAAGGGTGGTTTATTCTAAATGGCTGCTTTTCTTCAGTGATGTGGAAGGGTGGTATGTGTACATCAGTGACCAGCCCCAATGAAGACCCTGGCACCATGTCTCTAATGTGCTTCTCAGGTAGATGGTAGTTCATATCCACCATAACTCATTGTGAAAGAGTTGTGTGCAACCCATGTGACCTTAGGAGGACAGGACCCCTGGCAGCTCATGCCTGGCTTCTTCCATGTGCCTTCCTTTCCCTTTGCTGATGGGGACTTGTGTCCTCTGATGTCACTGCACTTAGCTGTGGGTTTCTGTGGGTAGCCTACTGAGTCACTGGACTGCAGGTAGGCTTGGGGATTCCCTCCCCTCAGGTGGGTGGCATTACTATTATCTCCATCTTCGTTTTTTGTTTGTTTTATTTTGTTTTGATTTTTTTTCAAGGTAGGTTCTTGCTCTAGCCCAAGCTGACCTGGCATTCACTATGTAATCTCAGAGTGGCCTCAAATTCACCACGGTCCTCCAGCCTCAGCCTTCTCAAGTACTTGGATTAAAGGCATGCACCACCACACCTGGTTACCATTTTCTTCATCTTAAATGTGAGGACACTGATTCGTGAAGAGGCCATGAAAAGTGCCAAGGCCCCACAGCGGAAAGTTTGTAAGAGCCATAGTGGGGGAGAATATCCAGAGACATTGCCCCCCTCAGCTACAACATACAACATACAAAGCAGGGGAAAACTGGCTGCCTCTTGTACAATTCATAACCCTCTATCCCATGGACTGATCCGGTAGGCCCACGGAGGAGTACACTCAGTGGATTTGTTCATACAATGCATCTAATTATGGATCATATATATATATTTTAAATATATATATATTTAAAAGGTAATTGAAAAAAATGTCAGCAATACTATGTCCCTCATCAGGTCCCTAAGAATCAAAGAAGTGTGTTTGCTCAGAACATGTGACCAAGCAAATTGAGCAAATGCTCAATACCCTATTATTATACCATTATGCATACCCATAATCCCTTCTACCTCCTCACTCCCCCCCCCAAAAAACTATCTAGTGGTTCACTGTCCCGCCAATAAACAAAATATCCCTAAGAAGGCAAAGTATCTTTGTAGAAAGGGACAGTAATAGTATAGAACTCATCTTACTCTAGTTTTTAATTTTTTTAGCAATTATGACATATTCTTTATGAGACAAATGGAGCCCTTACATTTTTTTCTTTCTTGATCTCTTCTGTGGTCTCCAAGTCTCCAGCTTGGAGGCTCTACAAGCACAGTAGGTGATGATGATTTTAGCAAGAAGGCTGTGTGTTTAGAATTGACTGGGGAGGAAGGAAGAGGGGATGAAGAGTGGATGGTCATCCCTCTCATGATAGTTGGAGTATCTCCTTCCCATGGGTGTGCTAACTTTCTACTTGCTGAGAAAATTCCTCCTCAACCATGCTTACCTCTTCTCCCTCAACGTTCACACCATCCTGCCTTTCAAGACTTCTTGTGTCCAGTAAAACCATCCTGTTTCTTTCTATGGGAAAAACAAATGGTCCGAATCCCACAGAACACATACTATTTTCAAAGTCAATCTCTCTTCCTGTTGAACATCTGTCCATGCTAAGCCATAGCTGAGCAGATAAGCCATCCCAGTTAGAGACTAGCTGACAGAAAGCCCAGGGCATTTGCATGGTAGGATTTGAGGTGCGTGTGTGAGAAGTTATGTTTCAGATTTAAGACCTCACCGACTATATCGACTCCTTAAACCTCTTCCAGAAAAATCAATGCTTCTTAGTCATACCATAAAACAGTGCTTCAAGCGGAAACAGTAAGAACAGTGCGCCTTGCAGTTACACAGTGACTTTCCATTGAGACCGATGAGATCACATACGTTTCTGCTGGGTCAGTTTGAAAGCATAAAAGGAAGCTATGGATGTTGGTACTTGAACAGATACATTATCTCAAACAGTGACCAAAGGATCATGGGGGATTAAGGAAGAAAAGCTGGTGGCATCTCACGTGTCCCTTTTCCCACAAGGTAGCCCTCGGCAGCCGACACTTTCAAAACAAGCTTAAAAGGTGGAAATAAAAAGCCAAAATCTCCTGCGTACATGCAATATGTTTTAGTCTGAGGAAAAGCAGTGTTTTCAGTACGCAGGAATGTTGCAAAGACCCACAGTGAGGAGGTGCCTTGTCCCAGGAGAGACTCAGCAAACAGTCAGAAGCCCTGGGTTCCCGTCACACCTGCATCATTGGATCAGTTACCCAAATGTATACCTCATTTATTTCACTGTGGTCTTCTCGATCTCTCCCTGTAGAGTGAAAGATAGAATCAATATTCCCCAGGATCATCGTGAAAAATTACAGGAGACGATATGGGTTCATGAGTTGAACGAGCTGTATATAAATATATAAATGTGGGCTGTTAATACTTTTGTTGTTCGAGACAGGTTGTCCCTCTTAGCCGAGGCTGACCCAGACGTCACTATGTAGTCCAAGCTGTCTTCAAACTTGCAGCAATTCTGCTGCATCAGCCTGCCAAGTGCTTTCACAAAAATTGAAGAGAAATTTTTCCATAAAATAGAAGCTTAGTTTGTCCTCTTGTGAGCGTTCCTAAAGGAGACTTACCCCAAGAGGAGGATCCAATAAAGTCAAATTATAGACCTAAAGGGCATTGCAGTCAATTCCCTACAGGACCCATCAAAACCCAAGCCTTTCTTACTGCTTCAGCCTAAACCTTCCTCTTGGGTTTGTCTGTGGTCTAAACAGGCCATGGGCACCAATTAAGATTTAGGTTCAATCTTCCAGTGCAGCTAGTGATTTGTAGGAGAAGGAAGACGCGGCCCTTGCCCGGAGCTGGAGAAGAATAGCATTCCTTTCTACTGTGCTCATCGTACATCAAGGAAATGTTTGAGATTTAGACTGGGTAGCATGGTGTGCCTGTGGAAGCGATTATACGGCTTGAACTTTTGAAAAGCAGCACAAATGTGTTTTAACGATCTTCACTGTTGGTAAGAATCTTGAAGAAAGGAAATTTGACTGATTGCCCAGTTCAGTTCCCTCCTACAAGGACCACCCTTCTAAAGGAGAGAGCCCACCATGTCTGCTGTGTCCAGATCTCTTCTAGGAGATCCCCTACCAACCATCATTCAGACCTGGAGTGCTCCTCCTAAATGCCACAGACTGGCATTGCATTTAGACGACAGTAAACTACTATTTAATTGCATGTCTCTCTGGGTTTCTCTTAAAAGGAACTTATTTTGCAATGGAAATTTTTGCAAAGGTTTCTGTCTGTTTTTTTTTTATTGTCCATAATGAGTTACATTGTTTAGTGGGCCAACAATGAGTTGTTATACCCAACTGTTTTTTTAACCCTTCCCTGAAGACCAAATCTCAGCTCTATCCTTGGCAACATGGTTTAAACGGAAATGATACCCTATGAACCAGCTCATCACTGGAATTTTGTAAATGGAGCTACCAGCTGCTTCGGCAC
>PVHP010015336.1:0-37472 GCA_004024765.1 Zapus hudsonius
TATGAGCACACATCGCGTGTGTTCATGTGTGTACAGGTGAACTTGTATGTGGAGGCCTCTCTGGTCTCACTCTCTACTTTTGTAGGGACAGGCTTAGAGCTTGCCAAATAGGCTAGATTGTCTGGCCAGTGAGCCACAGAGACCCACCTCCCCATTACTGGGGTTACAAACACAGGCTGCCACAGCTGACTTTTTTTTTACATGGGTTCCAGGAATTAAACTCAAATCCTCGTGGTCGTAAGGCAAGCATTTTAGCAACTGAGCCATCGTAACCCCGCCGCCAGCCCCATGACCACACATTTCTTTAAAAATCAACTAGGAAACATGTTCTAAGGGAAAGAGGGCCTTTATGGGAAGAAATAAGTCATTATTTTGTAGACATCCACCATGTGGGCTGCGCTTCGACACTATCAGAACATCCCACACACCAGCTGGGCAGAGCACAATCCTCCCCAGCGGAGGGGTACTTCTGCAAGACACATCCATCACCGTGCCCTCCCCAGTATAATTATCTTGTTCTTAAAGATGAAGTTCCCCTCCCCCACCCCCAAAATTAAAGACCCTTCCTCACCCCACTCACCAGCTCAATCTGAGGAGCCATCTGAGTCACCTGGGACTACTATAACAAAATCCCAGACAGGGGTTTACACAGTAAGTCATTTCCTCCCCACAGTTCTGATGGCTGGAAGTCCAAGTTCATGGCACTGGTGAAGGACTCCGCTTCCTAGTTGGCAGTTCACTTTGAAAGTGCAATGTCTCCCATAGGCTCCTGGGTTGGAGCACTTAGTCCCCAGCTGCTGGGGACGCTGTTTGAAAAAGAAATTGAACTGTCAGGAGGTAGAGCCTCCGTGAGGGAAATTAGTCCAGCCTCATTTCCTGTTCTCTCTCTCTCTCTCTCTCTCTCTCTCTCTCTCTCTCTCTCTCTCTCTCTCTCTCTCTCTCTCCTCATCCTCTCTAATATATAAAGTATTTTTTTAAAGGTGAACATGGCCCTGGACCATGTCTCCAGCTGGACCAGAGTGCTTGACTCCCTAGTGTCCCTGAAGATGGTGGTCTCATTGCATCCTGCCTCAGCCCCCACATACAAAAACCCTCGTGTATACTGTAAGAGAGCTTAATGTGAGGGGGAGGGAGGAGATGGAGCTCAGAGGCAGAGTGCTTGCCTAGCATGTGCAGGGCTTTAAATTCAATCCCCAGCATGGCCCATAAAGCAACTTCCCTCACAGAAGCAGGTAGCTTCTGCCTATAGGAAGGTACAATAGAGTTTGGGGCTGGAGAGCTGACTCAGTGGTTAAGACACTTGCTTGCAAAGCCTAACGACCTAGGTTCAATTCCCCACAACCCACAGAAAGCCAGATGCACAAAGTGGTACATGCATCTGGAGTTTGTTTTCAGTGGCTAGAGGCCCTGGCGCACCCATTTGCTCCCACTCTCTCTCGCTCCCTCTCTCCTTGTGTCGCAGTCAGCCACACGCCGCTGGGATGAATCTTCAAATCAGGCACAGTTTAGGGGAGGAAAGTATTGAAATTGCAGATTGAGGGGAAGTTCTGTAACAGCGAAAGACACTGGCCCTCTTTCACAGGTCCAAGAAGAGAGAGAAACCTATCACCAAAACCACACACACAATAGCAAACAGGCATGACAGCAAAGGAGAGAATTTCTTCTCCTTTATATAGGCTTAGGGTGGGGTCTTGCAACCCTACCCAGACTTAATGGCTTCCTGAGTCTCTGGAATTTCCTTCCTGCACTGCCCACACAGGAAAGGATGTTTACTTCTAGCTTCTTTGAGCTTCTGTATATCCTGCCCCCTAATGAGAGGCTGCCTTCCTGTGAACATCCTCAGAGAACCACCCAAGATTACTTGAAAGGTCAAGTTGACAACAAAACTTAACCATCACACCTTGCAAATAATAAATAAATAAAGCAGTTTTGCATAACAGGATGCTTATTGACTCCAACAGTGACAGAACTTCAGATGATCCCACCATTGAAATACTGCTACAGAGTTAACAGAAGCCTACAAGAATTTGAGCTTCTTTGTGTCGGTCACTGGACAGAAGACTTTGCCCTGAATGCAAAACACATGGATCCTTCTAGTAGACACTTCTTCTCTTACCTTTTCTTTTTCTCAGTCCTGGTATCAAACTGAGGGTCTTGTGCGCTGTTCACTAGCACAGCCCCTGGAATTTTGTACATTTTGTAAGCAGAGGGGATAAGAGGACAAATAACATGTTAGTAATGATACTTAAAGAGCTTTAAAATATTTATCTTTGGACTGGAGAGATGGCTCATCAGTTAAGGCACTTGCCTCTAGTGCCTAAGGCCCCGGGTTCAATTCCCCAGGACCCACATATGCCAGACCCACAAGGTGGTGGCCCTGGTGCGCTCTCTCTCTCTCTCTCTCTCTCTCTCTCTCTCTCTCTCTCTCTCTCTCTCTCTGCTTGAAAATGAATAAATAAAATATTTTTTAAAAAATTATCTTTATAAACTAAGAATAGAACTATAAGAGTTTCAGAAACCTTAACTTATTATTTAATCATTGTGTTACCAAAGTTATATTCTGGGAAAGGCAAACCAGAAAGGCCAAGGTTTACTGATATAAAAACACTTCAGGGGCTGGGATTAAAGGTGTGCACCACCAGGCCAGGCCTAAATAAAACTTTTAAAAACATACTGAACCACGTGAAAGAACTTTTTATGAGATGTAAACTCTAAATGTGACTATTTTGAAAGCCAGGCATAATGGCACAAGCCGATAGTCCCAGCACTCAGAAGGCTGGAATTCAAGTTTAGCCTGGGCTCTGGGAATGTAGATCCTTGATAGAGCACTTGACTAACATAAAGAAGGCCTTGTTTTTAACCCCAGCACTGCCAAAATAATAAATATTATCATAAAACCATAGTGAGCCCAGGACAGGATACACAGTGAAACTAGTCTCAAAACAAAAAATTAACTATTTCTAGTAATTCTGATAATTGAGGAAGAGAAATGATACCTTGAATGAAATAAACGTTTTCCCTCAAAAACATCCTCCATTGGACACTCAACTGTTCTCTTCTTCACCCTTGCCTTTCTCCCCCTGTTTTTCCAAAAGAATGACAACTTGTCCATCATCCTGGTGTCGGCAGGACACTGCCAATGGGCTGGGTGCCAAAGAGAGAGACTGAAAATACAGCTCCTTCCCAGAGATCAAGGTGACGGTGATATCCAGGACCTTAACACTCTTGACTGAACAGCAGACCATGCCTGGAATGTATGACATGAGCTTGTGGAAGTCCTGACCCGTTGAAGAACCCAGTACCGACGCAGCAAATCGTATGCAAAACTAGGATGAATGAAATGTGAACTAATTCCTACTTTGACACATGTGGCAAAACTGTGGGGAATTTCAACAATCCTCCAGAGTGTGCTATAGCTTGCACAAGTGTCCCCCCAAAGGTCCAAGTGTTGAAGGCTTGATCCCAACTCGCGGTCTTGCTGGGAGGTAGTGAGAACCTTAAAAGAGGTAGGGCCTATGCTCAGCCCTAAGTGGAGCATTTCTATGATCCCCTCTAATACTCAGGGAACATGGTACAGAGGGGAGACAGAACGTAAGAGCTAGAGGAAGGAGGGGTACACCTGTGGTTTGACTCATAAAGTAACCACTCACAGCTTATTGGAAGGTCAGCAACAGCAAAAGGAAAAATAGCTAATAGTTGATCTCTTTTTGCTTAATCATTATATTTGAAAGTGAATGACATTTGAGATTAAGATGGAATCCCTTGGGGCCATGCTCAGAGACTTGTGCACAAACTTGCTAGGACCAGCTCAGCATGATGGTGTAATAGTGTACCCAGGGAGGGGTCCCAGGGAGACCACTCGGGCACCACAAGCCAGGAAGGAAGGAATCTTTATTAGCCAGCTGACAAATATACCCAGGATTCAGGAACCAAAGTACAGCCCCGAGCTCACTCACAAGGCCCATATTTATTAAAAAATAAAAAAACAAAACCATACGATCTTGTTTACAACTTTGTAGTTTACTGATCACAACCCTTACAAAGGTGAGAGTGAATTTCAGAAGAGCAGGAACTTCTCGAGATCCCCACCATCACCCTGACGCCAGCAAACAACAGAAGCATTGAGCAATAGCCAGGAAACACTTTTGTCTGTGTCACAGTTGCTGATGAGGGGAAGGGGGCCTGGCGAATGATGACTCACTCCTTAAAACCGGTTTGGCTTCGTCTAGATATCAGAGGTCACACACAGCATCAAAATGTAGTTGTTCTTGCCCATTGAGGGTTCTGCCACATGATTGTCTAATCTTGTAGGAACTGTTTGAGAGGCCAAGATGGCTTTTCTTAGGTTAACTTACCAGGGGCTGTTTCAATGGCATCAACATAGAGGTGACACTAAAAGACTACAGAAAGGGGTTCAGAGGCGGACAGGTTGGGAGGGGGAGAAGGGTGGGTGCTGGAGGGGATCATGATCATGGTATATTGTCTGTATTTATGGAAGATGTCAATAAATAGTTTAAAAATAAAAAATGCTGAAGTTAAAAACAATAAGGTAGAGAGCAATGAAGGAAGATGCCTGCCATGGACCTCTGACCTCCACAGCACACCTTACTGGCTTCCAAAAAGCTGCTGACCATGGAGGCACAGACCTGTCATTCCAGCACTTCAGAGGCCTGCCTGGGATCCACTGTGAGCTCAAGGCCAGCCTGAGCGACAGAGTAAAACCCTGTCTCAAAAAAGAGCGTAAAACAAAGCAGTCAACGCACATGCACGGGTATGCGTGCACACACACGCTCGTGCATGCACACATGCACATACGTATGCACACAACACACACAGGCACACACACACACACACACACACACACACACACACACACACACACACACACGCCAGCTCTTCTGTGAAATGAGGTGCTGGGTCGATGACTCCCTGGCAAGAAAACCTCAGCCCAAGCCTGTTGCTGCATGACTCAGGAAAACACCGGTCTGACTCATTCTCAGGCCTCCATGCCCAGTAGAGAAAGCAAGTGCACCCCAACAAAACAGGAAACCTCCCAGCTCCCCCCAGGGCTAATGGACCCACAGGCCAGAAGCCTGCTTCCTTTTCTTTCCTTATGCTCCATTCTCCTGCTTCTCTTAGGTCCTGTTAGGTTCCTGTTTCCCCCTGCCCCCCCCCCCAAGCTTTGAAGAAACATCCTTGGAATTTTATTCTCTGGCAGTTCCCAGCCAAATGGATCTGGGACAGAAATTCCAGACAAAGCAGCTGAAGCGATCTTCTCCACCCCTTCCTCACCTCCATGAACCCGCTCTCATTCTCTTCTCAGCAGACCCACCGGCCTCCTGCTCATCTCCTTCCCTCCCTAATTTGCAGCAGGTGTCGCAGGGAACCAGAGTCACAGGTTCAGAGCTTGGAGGATGCCTTGGTGAACATACTTTGTCAAACCACAGGGGGCCCAAGTCCCAGGGGTAGTTACCACACCCTCCTGGATCCCACACCGTGGGTGCAGTTGGAGTTCAGAGGCAAGCCACCCTCTGAGCTCCTGGGTAGAACTTCCTCCCCACCGCCCAGATCCTTAAGGATGCACATCAGCAAAACTGGAACATGTCTGTCCTCAAAGGACCTTTTTCCAAAACCATTCTAAGTCATCTATCTATAAAATGCAGTTTTTCAGAAGAGATCAACAAATTGATCATTTCCAGCAAGAGCCCTTGGACAACCAGCAGAAGATGATTGTCAAAAACCCACAGCTACACAAATACAAAACCCCCAGGGTTTAGCCCTTAGCCCTCACCACTCAGAGCTGGACACACGCCAGGCCAGACTGCCAGAGACGCACATTCCATAAAGCATGGTGCAGATTTCAGATTCAGAGAAATCCCTACTGGTGACTTACAGCCAGAAAAGACAAAAGTAGTTCCACACAGTGGACACTGGGTTTCTTAAAATACATTTTGAGAAATCAGATACCTCACCTTGGACTTAGATTTGATCTTTGGATGTACCTCTGGCTTCCAGAGCAGCTTGGATTTAAAACAATAAAACATAAAAGAACTCTGTCATCTGTAAAATGAAACAAATTCTCCAACAAGTGTGAGAGCAATTTGGGTTAAAGGAGATAGGCAAAGTTGCTTAGGAGAATTTTGGTGTTCACGCACACTCTTGCTTGACCATGGGATTATGACTTGGTTTCCAGTACCAGACATCGGTTCTCCCCCACTGAGCCAGCCTCCTGTCCAGAGGTTGCATGTCACTCACTATTGCACAAGTGTGAACTTCTTGCCTGGCTGGTTGATTTCATAATCTACACAATCCCCTGCTTATCCATGCTGTTGGTGGCCTTTGTCCTCTGGCAGCTCCAGTAGAATTTTCCAGCACTATGAGGCTAGACAGGAGGGAACTAATTTCCCTTTCAGTTCCAGCATGGTATTCCAATGTCCTGTGACCAGAGCCTGCGGTGTCTTCAGCATAGGGTCTAACCTTGTAGCTCTGGCAGGTAATCAAGTGTTTGAGCCACAGAGAGGATGGACATACCCCAGGGACGGTTCCCCCACCCCTCTCCTACAGGGACTGACTGAGGCCTTCATGAACCCACAGTGATTACCGTAACCCCACAGAGGAGGCCCCGCAGGGTAAAGGGAGTCAGGGTATCATTTGTTATAATATATATGAGGTAAATTTTTAAAAAAGAAAATACAAAAACTATGAGCAACAACAAAATCAAAGAACTCTACATAGGATTTTATATAAATTCATTGGAGCAGATCAGCAAGCTGGGCAGAGACCCAACACGAAGTGTGGTTGTCAAAACCCCAGAGCAGCACGTTTTCACTCACCAGAGTGTCACTTGACAGGGTCACTGGGCGAATCTGAAAGAGTGCTTCTGGGACTTCTTCCACTCACTGCCTTCCTTTTGTCTTTGCGTGTGTGTGTGTGTGTGTGTGTGTGTGTGTGTGTGTGTGTGTGTGTGTGTTTAAAATAGGTTAACAATCAAACTTTTAGCAATACCAAGTCATAAAAAGATTTACACAAGTAGGAGCTGGGAAGATAGATGCTGGTCAAATCTGTTAGCCTGGGTTCAGTGCCCCAGTCGCCCGTGTAAGCTGGAAACAAAAAGTGGCAGAAAGGTCTAGTGTTCATTTGTAGCAGCAAAAGGCCGGGGCACCCCCTCGCCCCCACATACACACGTGAAAACAAATATATATAATTTAAAAATATTTATTACTTATTTGCAAACACAGAAAGACAGAGAGGGAGAGAGACACACACAGAGAGAGAAAATAGGCATGCCAGGGCCTCCAGCCACTGCAAACAAACTCCAGAAGCATGCACTATTTTATGCATCTGGCTTTACGTGGGTACTGGGGAATTGAACCCTGGCCATCAGGCATTACAAGCAAGTGTCTTACCTGCTGAGCCATCTCTCCAGACCGTAACTAATTTTTGTAAGAAAGGAATTGATTGGAGTTAGAACATAGCTCAGCGATTAAAGGTGTTTGCTTGCAAAACCTGTCAACATGGCTTCAATTCCCCAGCATCCATGTAAAGCCGGATGCACAAAGTGGTGCTTGCTTCTGAAGTTTGTTTGCAGCAGCTAGAGGCCTTGGTGCATCCATACTTAGTGTGTCTTCCCCTTGCCTCTGTTTGCAAATAAATAAATTTTAAAAATATATTTGGAGGGTATGAGTTAGGGTCTTGCTCTAGCTCAGGCTGACCTGGAATTCACGATGTAGTCTCAGGCTGACCTCGAACTCACAGCTATCCTCCTACCTCTGCCTCCCAAGTGCTGGGATTAAAGGCATGAGCCAACATGCCTGGATAGTAAAAATATTTTTAAAAAGAAATTAATTTTACCAAATGAATACAATTTTTCAAAAATAAGGTGGAGAGTGACTGAAGAAGACATTGACATTGACTTCTGGCATTCACACACGTTCATGCAAACACCACAAAAATTTATTGAAAAACAATTATTTGGCATGCCTATAATTTTACCATTTATTAAAGATGGAAACAAATTTGCGTATTAATGAGATGAATATGCTTGTTGATTTGTACATAAGAAATCTTGGCTGAATATTTGATCTGCATGACATAAAACATCTTCAATGTTTTTCAGAGTTGATCAATATTTTGATTTTATAATCATCAATGCCACTTCACATAAATATGGAAGACAAAATGGCAGGAGTATGTTTAGGGCTTTTTCAGAAAATGTTGGAAATTCTGTTCTAATCCCAAGCCAAAATTCACTTAATGAATTTTTTATGACTCAACTCAGCAACTCAAACAGCAATTTTTAAAACCAAACATTTTAACACAATACGACCCAAAGATATGCTAATGAGATACATGCTAAGGAATGATGGTGAAAAATATCAAAAGTCTTTGCTTTTCATAATTAAAGCGTTATGTTTCCAGAATAGCAGGAAATTTTATATGTACAGTAAAAACACTGCAATTTATGTGCAATAGTCTCCACTCTAGGCTGAGCTGTTTTAAGAGGTGTGTGTTGGCACTTGTTAAGAAGCTTGTCCAGGTCAGAAGTGGTTCCCTGGTCAAGGGGTGTGAAAGCCTCTTAGCATGTGTGACGAGAGATGGCTCTGCTGTTGGAGGTGCTGGCTTGCAGGCCCCACCAGCCAGGGTTCAGTTCCTCAGCCACCCACATAGAGCCAGACAGGCACGCATTTGCAGTGACAGGAGACGTCAGCGTGACCCTCCACCACCACACATGCAGATAAAACTTGAAAAGAAAACATACAAGGAGTATTTGTCCAATTCTTCATTCCTTCATCAGATGCTTTGAGAAGCCATGTGCCAAGCCCCGTCCTATGTGCTGGGACCCAGGGATGAACAAGACAGAAGAGCCCCACCCAAGGAGGGGGAGGAGGGGGAGCAGAAGTGTGTGTGAGAAAGCCATCACAAACCACTCGTCATCACTGTGACAAGGGCTGAGAGATTGAAGTCCCTGGGAGCCTATGTTAGGGACCTAGCCATGCCCGTCAAGGGGCATCTCAGCTGAGGACTGGTAACAAGATGTCTGGTTGAATGGGCAGCAGCTGCACATTCTGAAGAGTGGACAGGAAGAAGAGGGGTGTGCCAGGCTAAGGAACAGCAGTAATGGGGCAGAGCATGAGGAGCCCCGGCCAGCCCACACAGGGCCATGCTAAGCATGTTTACTTCATGCTTACTTCATACTACTAGTGCTCAGTCTGAGGTCATCTCATCCCCCTGGGACATTGGGCAATGCCAGAAACACTTTTGCTTGTCATAGCTGGGGAGTGGGCTGTTACTGGCACCTAGTGGGTAGAGATCAAGGACGCTTCTGTAGACCCCACAGTGCACAGGGCCACCCACAACATAGAAGGCTCACCGAGTCCTGAGTACTGAGGCTGTGGAACCAACCATTCAAAGGGTTTAAGCCGGAGGAAGTGGTGAGGAGATATGCTCTCCCTCCCTCGAAAAACGAAATCACCATGACATCAGTACAGGTAACAGGGTGGGAGTGTCACTAATGTAGATATGGAGGGGTCTGTAGAGATGAAAGTGTTCTGGGGAGCAGAGATGGTGCCCTGGCCAGAGGGATGGCATTGTCTACAGAGAAAGGGAATGGAGAGACAGCAGTGGGAGTTGGGTGCATGGTGGTTGTTGCAGTCAGCTTTCTAGTTGCTGCGCAGAAAGAACCCAAACAAAAGTGGCTTGTAGAGGAATGGGTTTATTTGGCTTACGGACTGGAGGGGAGACTCCATTCTGGCAGGGAAAACGATGGCATGAGCAGAGGGCTGGACATCACCTCTGCCACAGCACTGCAAACAGCGGCAGGAAGGTGTGCCAAACACTGGCAAGGGGAAGCTGGCTTATAACCCCATAAGCCCACCCCTGACAACACAGCTCCATCGAGGTTGTAAAACCCAAACTGCCATCAGCTGAGGATCGATCTATCAGAACACATTCAATTGTTTGTGGGGGACACCTGGATCAAACCACGACAGTGGTTATGGAGGGTCTCTTAGCCTGTCCTTCCTGAAGCAGCAGAGATGAAGCTGAAACGTTGAGGTTGTATTTGAAGGACACAGTACCAGGGCAGAGCAGGAAGCTAGGCAGAGGAGTAGCGGAGGCAAAGAACATCAAATGAGCTGTGGCTAGAGCAGGTGGCCAGGCAGCCTCTGCAGAGATCTTTGGGCAAGCTCTATGGGAAACTGCACTCCGAACCCAAAAGGAAAGCATTATTACTGTCCCTCTCTGCCGCCCACTGGTCAGTTTTGCCTCTGTGGCAGTTTATTTAAAATGTTTTTATTTATTTATTTGCAGGGAGACAACAAGTCACTCCCCAAACTGAGTGTCCCCAGCGGAGGCACCCTCCATTGAGGGGCAGACACAGACCAGTCCCTACTGTACCCCACTAACCCACATAATGCATGAGCAGAAATGAAGGCTGTTTTAGAGCCCTAAACTCTGGGGGTAATTTGTCACACTGGAGTGGTCACGGGAACAGCTTCATTACCAGTTAGCAGCTCAGTCTTCCCGTTGCAACATTTGGCTCCGTTAACTTGACCTGCAGTGTGGCATCCCAAACAGAAGCCAGGGAGACTAGAGGTACTCGATGGTCCTCCAGGGGCTGAACTGGGAGACCCCACAGGAATTGGGCTGAGGGTTCAGGACAGAAATGAGGCCAAGAATACTGGAAAAGATGCGTTGTTCTGTCTGATAAAGAGGTAGAAAGAGAGGGTAAGGAGTTCCAATTCTGGTTTCTGACTTGAGCAACGAGGTAAAGGAGAATGGATTGACTGAGGCTGCAGTAGACAAGGAGCCCAGATCACCAAAGCTAACCAACATCATGGATCTGAAGCCCACAACTTCCCAAGAAGTCTTCAGACTTTGACCTTGATCCTCCTCTCCTACTGTTCATGTAGTAAGTGGCGCTTGTTCACCAGCGGAGTCCTGTGTTTCAGGGACAGTGTCGAAGGAGACAGAGGTAACTCGAGGAAGAACATGGCTTCTGCAAGAGCCGCCCTCAGTATCCCAGCATCCCAAGGCTGGTGGGAGACAGATCATCTGATTATGTTTTAAAAAGAAAACCTGTGAGAGAAAATATTTTGGTTGCTTTCCAATATGTTAGAGAACTTTCTCGATATGTAAATCTCCTCTTGTCTCCTCCCTCTCATCTTTAGCCCAAATGGTAACTTCTATATGTGTATAGCACCCTATGTATTATTTGGTAATTGGTACCTTTGACATGTTATTTTTTTATCTATGCACTCATGATATTCCCATACCTAGAGAGGATCTTGAACACAGAGGTAGAACATTTGTCTAGCAATCACAAGGCCATGGGTTAGATCCCTAGGACCCTCATGTTACCCTCAAAAATTAGTGATGTATAGTAATTGACTGTGCCTAGATGCCTAAAGTGATGAAAACCTTATTCCCTCTTGATCCTAGGAAAGTAAGATCCCTTTTCAAATAAAAAAATCCTGGGTGGTTTGGAGAGATAGTTCAGTGGTTAAGGTGCTTACCTTCAAAGCCTAGTGAGCAGAGTTCAGTTCCCCACTACCCACATAAAGCCAGATGCACAAAGTGGCCCATGCATCTGGAGTTTGCTTGCAGCAGTTGGAGGTCCTGGTGTGCCCACTCTGTTTCTCTTCTATCTCTGCTTGCAAATAAATAAATAAATAAATAAATAAATAAATAAATAAATAAATAAATAAATAAATAAATAAATAAAATGTCTTTATTCCCACCACTCAGCCAGCCAAGGTAGGAGGATTGCTGTGAGTTTGAGGCCAGCCTGGGACTACAGAGTGAGTGCCAGGTCAAGCTGGGCTAGAGTGAGACGCTACCTTAAAATAAAAATAAATAAAATATTTGTTTAAATCCAGGGCAGGCTTCAGACTGTGCATGGGCAGGACTTGGGTGGTATCTCAAGTCAATGGGGACTCCTCTGGTCTCACCTTCGAGTTGTCCCCACAGAGGTTTCAATACAGCCTTGTGTATAGCAATAATAACTTGTACCCAGTTGAAAAATCATGTAAGGAGAAAGAAATGCAAGGGGAGGTGAAGACGGGAAACGGAGCACCCCAAGTACTGTGCGCTGACCTGCTTGCTTTCATCTCAAAGCCTCTTCACAAGATCCCCACCCATAATGACTCCCATTTTTCACATGAAGAAAGTGACACAAAAAGGGATTAATGACTTGTCCAGGATGATGCAGCTATAAGATGCAATATCCGTCACTCCTGTCCACTGTTGCGCCACTGCTGACCTGTCCAGTCTTGACTCCCTGGTTCTGTGGTTCTTTACCCCAGGGAAGGTTGCTCGAAGCTTGGAGTGGAAGGGTTTAGAGCCGGAGCCTGTACCTCTCCATAATCGCCACCAGATGGCGCAGCGAGAGCCAAAATCCTGCTCTCGAGACAGACAAGCTGGGGAGGCAGCTGCAAAGAGAATGTCAAAACAGTTCTATTTAGGAGAGTGGCGCCTTCTGCCTGGCCCTGCCTCCCGCCGGGATCCTTGGTTGGCTCTCAGCAGGCTATAAGTGAATTAGCCTCTTTCTTCCTTCCGTATCCCACTGCTAACCCACATCCCCGATTCTATTTTCTCTGCATCCCTGACACAGGGCACTAATCCCACCCACATCAGAGAAGAGTGTGTTCTGCAGACCAACCCAGGGCAGCTGCAAGCTGGGTGGTGGAGAGAATCAAGGCTGTACTTTTCTGTAGACAATGGAGAGCCTTTTCCCAGGACCTTCCCCTTCCGGCCCACCTCCCCCTACACACATCACACGACATGCACATAACATAGCACATAACAACACGCGTCACATCACAACATGCTAACAACAACACACATCATCACAACACACATCACAGCACCCACACTAACACGAGGGTCCTCTCTCTGGGGTCTCAGGCTGCCATGAACAAATCAGTGCATGGTTTAAACAACAGAAATCTATTTTCCCAAAGTTTTAGAAGCTGGAAGTCCCAGGTCAAAGTTTGACCTTCTCTTGCTGTCATCACAGAGTTGCTGTCTGTCCCCATTTGGACACCAGTCAACTTGCATCAGATCCCACCCAACGACATTATTTCATCAGGTGCAATGACTCATCTCTGTAATCCCAGCACACTAGAAGGCAAGGCAGGAGAATTAACACTGTAGAGGGCAGCCTGGGGCTACAGTCTCAAGTAAATAAGTAAATAAATAGATAGCTAGGTAGATCAACGATTGCTTAAAGATGATAGGTAAATTAAATAAATTCTGTCTTCAAATACAATTATATTCTGAGGTCCTGGGAGGAGGGTCATAACTCCGTCCATAACAAAGACAAAATACTTATTTTTCTTTTTTCTTTTTCTTTTCGAAATCCAAGACGTAGGCAGAGTTTTGTGTCTCATGAAGACACTTGTTCCCAGAGGTTCTAGAATCAGTCTTTGGTCACAGTATGTGCCCTCACTCCCCAGCCATGAGTCTCATCAACTGGAACAAGGCTGGAAAATCCAAGTTCCTATAAACTGACCTGACACACAGGGCTTCTGCCATGGCTGCCCCAGAAATCTGACTTGGTGTCTCTGCTGATGAGCACCCCAGAGTATCGCCAGTGCCTGTAACAGTTCCAGTCCTGTCGCGGTCCAATGCCTTCCATGGCAGAACGTGGCTGGAGGTCGGAGGCCACTCTTTCCCTGAGATCCCTACCTGGGAGAGGGCTTGCAGGCTCCCTGAACCTGCCTAATGCCCCAGGGGTGGCAGAATGATCCTGGGGTCGAGGGTTTGCTCAGCTGAGGGTGTCCTAGGCTTAGTTGCTGCTTAGGGGAAAAAAAGCCATAAAAAGCTGGATGGGGTGATGCACACCTTTAATCCCAGCACTCAGGAGGGAGAGGGAGGAGGATCACCGTGAGTCTGAGGTCAGTCTGAGCCCACATAGTGAATTCCAGGTCAGCCTGGGCTAGAGTGAAACCCTACCTCAAAAAACAACAACAGCAAGCCATAAATGGTTCCTTTTCCAAAGGGAAAATTGCAGAGGCAAGATGAGAGAAATGCCTCAGGACTGAGCTCTGGCTTCCTCCCAGCTGGAGCGTGGACTCAAAGTCACTTGGATAACTTTGGGCCTCTGTGCCTGTGTCTCCCTGACCCACTCTGTGCCTCAGGACAAACTGGCTCTCATCTGCCGACCTAATGGAATCTCCCCAGCCCACCCCTCCTGGGCCCTCTTCTCAAGGGTGCCTTCTCCACCTCCTCTGATTGATGCATGCATCAGGTAATGCTGGGAGATGCTGGGTGCAGCCCCACAGGACAGCAGGTGATGGTTGAGAGTCCAGCTGCACAGGGCTATGGTTGTAAGGTGCATGCTCTGGTGAAGGAAACAGGAACTGCAGGGGCCCCTCATCTGCAAACTCTCCCTTAATCCTGGGAGTTTGTCTGGCTCATGCAGAAGTTCTATTGACTGTCGCCATGAGGTTTTGATCCAACAGTCCAAACTGGATACTGAAAGACTGCATCCATTAATCACTGTGCTAGCTGGCGGCTATATGAAGGTAGGGGTCCACTGGAGGAGACCGCTTATCGTTACCATCATGGTGACAAAAGGACAGACACTGATCTGTCAAGGAGGTAATCGTTCATTCTTCTTGGGAAGGTCTGAGTGGGCTTTACAGGGGGTTTGAAAAATGAAGGTGGAAGTTTGAATATATGTCCCCCATAGACTCACGCGTTTCATTAAAACTTGTAACTTGGATCTCCAGCTGCCTGGCTGGAGGAAGCGTCACTGGGGGTGGATTCTGGGATTCAGCCCAAAGGTGTATTTTGGAGGAGGGATCTGAATTCCAGCCAAAAGGTTTAAGAGAGCAGTTTGAGCTCTGAGGATCCTGCTTGTTGCCCATTTCATTTTTGCTGTTGTTAGCTGATGGTGGCATCTCTCTCTTTTTAGAGTTATGAATGGAGCCAGCTCTGCTTACAAATAATTATTGATAGAACTTCCCCTAGAGCTGTAAGCTTAAAATAAATCCCTTCTTCCCCCCCAAAAAAACTGTTCCTGGTTTGATGTTCATCCTGGCAACATGAAGCTGTCTATTACAATGAATAAGAATTCACCACACAGAAAAAGATGCAGAAAGAGCACAAGGCATGAAGAAGCATAGTAGTGTGAAACAGCAGCACAGCCTATCCTAGAACTGCTAGTGTTTGAGTAAGGCTGTGGGTGAAGGAGTAATGTGGAAGGAGGGAATGGTCAGGGAACGAGTCATCTGGAGGAGCCCCAGGTCTCCTCACTCAGGGACTGTCATAGTCAGGCACACGCTGCTGGGATGAATCTCCAAACCAGGCACAATTTGGGGGAGGAAAATATTTATTGAACAGATCCAGGAGAAGTTAAGGAAAAAGGCTGGTTTCCTTTTACAGAAGCAAGCAGAGACAGAAGCCCACCACCAGCACCTCAAGCAAGCACACTGTAACACCATAATTCACAAAATGCAGAACTGCCAGACCAGATTCTGGCTCTTCTTTTGCATACTATCCCTAGTATTTTGCATCCAATTTAGAAAGGGCCAGTCCCCAGGAGGCTAAGCCAAAGTGACACTTCCTCCAGCCAGAAGCCTGAAGACAATTGACAATTTAATAAACACAATTATAATAAATTCTATTGGGGGACATTATTCAAACTACCACACTCAGGGACCTTGAACAACATCCAATGTTCTCAGAGATTTTAAGCTGGCTTGTAACATGGGTAGATATATTAAGAAGTATACTCCAGCAGCCCAGGGGAGGAGGGACAGTGATTACTGCAGTGGTCCGAGCGAGATCTGATATGTCCAATGGTGAAGAAGATGAAAAGGAGATACTGTATTTAACAAATATCTTGGAGGTACTTACTATGTATGGGAAACAGGGATTTAGACATACCTTCATGTTTTTGTTTTTAATTCTATTTTTATTTATAAGCAGAGAGAAAGTAGGGACACTAAGGCCTCTTGCAACTGCAAACAAACTCCAGATGAACGTGCTGCTTTCTGCAGCTGGCTTTGCACGGGTACCAGGGAGCTGAACCCAGACCGGCAGGCTTTGCAAGCAATCGCCATTAGATGCTTGCTGAGCCATCTACCCAGTGCATACTTTTGTCTTATAGAGAGTAACTGACGGGATGATGGTCCCCAATGCAGAGTACGAGAAGGGAGTCGATTTGGAGTGAGAAGATGGGAGGAATTATGTGGGCCATGTTGTGTCTATCGGTCTAATAGAACTGTCTGTCAATACACTGTAAACATAGTGAGGCCATTAACCTTGACTGTCAACTGATGGGACTCAGAATCACCTAGGAAACACACTAGTGGGTGTGTGAGCAAGGGTGACGTCAGAGAGGCTTAACTGAGAAGAGAAGGCCCATCCTGAGGTGGGTGCAGTCCTTAACAGAATAAAAGAAGAGATATGGCAGGGCGTGGTGGCACACACCTTTAATCCCAGCACTCAGGAGGCAGAGGTAGAAGGATTTCTGTGAGTTCAAGGCCAGCCTGGGACTACAGAATGAGTTCTGGCCAGCCAGCTAGAGTGAGACCCTACCTTGAAGAACAAACAAAAAAGAGAGAGGGGGGGAGGAGACGGCTGAGAGTCAGCATCCTCAGCATCTTCAACATGACCAGCTTCCTCACACTCCTGCCCCCATGCCTTCCTGTCATGAGGGCTTGCACCCACAGACCGTGAGCTAAAATAAACCTTTTCTCTGTAAATTGCTTTTGCCAGGTATTTTGTTGCAGCAGTGAGAAAACTGATACAATAGCTGTTGCCTAGAGCTTAGGGAAAAGATCAGAACTTGCAGAAGAAGCGTAGGAATGGGCAACAGTAAGCATTAAGCCACTCAGTGTGGCTGTCAAGTTCCTTTGAAATAGGCTAAACCCGGGGAACATGGAAAACTACGCCTTGGGTGAGTTCCTACACAAGGACTTGATCGGCTTCTCCAAACACTTCCTGATAGAATAAGTTAACAACTCATGATCTGAGCAGATGCGATCTTGGGACCTGTCTTATGTCTAGATTTACCATAGCTGCGAATACAGTCAGGACAGGGCTTTGCTTTGTGACATCCCCGGGCCCTCCTTCAAATTATAGCTTGTGTGTTTCGAGATCATTTCATATCCTCCCAGGTACCACTGAATGGTATCAAAAACTTAGAGCAATGAGCCTTCCCAGGTGGCCTGAGTGAGAAGACAGCAGAGGTTAGAACTACAAGAGGCCAGAAAACATATTGGTTTTGCCCACAGAGTGGGGAAAAATATTTGCAATCATGTATGTGATGACATTAATGTTCCGAGTACTCAACAAGCTTCTGAAACTCAACAACATAGAAACAAACAACCGCAATATTTTTTTTGAGGTAGGGTCTCGCTCTAGTCCAGGCTGACCTGGAATTCACTATGTCATCTCAGAGTGGCCTTGAACTCATGGAGCAGCTCCTGCCTCTGCCTCCCAAGTGCTGGGACTAAAAGCGTGGGCCCTGGCCCACAGCCCCATTTTAAAATGAGCAAAAGATTTGAATAGACCTTCCTTCAAAGAAAGCACAGTCCACTCCTCAGTATCTATGACAACGTTTTATTGCTCACCTAGGATGTGGCAAGCCCTGTCCAGAGAACAGAGGGTGCAAGGCAACCGCTTCAACTACTCAAGAACAGCGACATCCATCATTAGAGCCCCCTGTGTAAAATGATGAGTGAGCTTCTTGGGTTGGGTGCTGAGGAAGGAGATGCAGCTGCATCAGAGAGGAGGGGTGGGGAGGGCCAGAGGGGAGGGAAGCTGGGAACAGGAGGAGGAGGAGGAAGGAGATCATGGAGCTACAAAGAATACACATGCAAAAGCACAAGATATATGGTACACAGCTCATCTGGGAGTCAGGAACTGACTCATGGTGTGTGGGGGAGACTGATGGGAAAAGATGCTGACCAGGTAAGGAAGTATAACTGACGCAGAAATCTGTGGGTGGAGGGACTGCAGGCAGGAAGTAAGGCACTAAAGAAGTTGTCGTCATAATCCACAGGGAAGGAAAGAGGGTGTGAACTCAAGTGGTGACAAGAAAAGGGAAGAAAATGACATGGAGGAATGAGCTGGAGAAGGAACGTGTCCAGGGCTGATGAGCTATGTTCTAAAAGAACCACTGATGGCTCAGTGGTTAAGATGCTTGCTTGCAAAGCCTAACCACCCAGGTTGGATTCCCCAGTACCCACATAAAGCCAGATGCACAGAGTGACATACACATCTGGCATTTGTTTGTAGTGGCTGGGGGCCCCGGTGCACCATTCTCTCTTTCCCTCCATCCCTTCCTCCTTGAAAATAAAATTTTTGAAAAAAGAAGGTACAGACTTGGCTTGTGATACAGGGTGGCCCCATTCTTTGTGACAACAATACAAGAAAAAAATTGGTTTGTCGGAAAGGTGATGAGTTCATGTGTTCTGGGACAAGGAGAGCACAAGCCCCATGTGAAGCCCTTGGTGAGATGCAGCCAGTATTCCAGCCCTGAGCCACACATGGAACCACATGTTCCAGATTTCCACCTTCCTCTAGGAATTGTGAATATGGGCTGGAGAGATGGCTCAATGATTAAGGCGCTTGCCTGCAAAGCCTACCAACTTCAGTTCCCCAGTACCCATGTAAAGCCAGATATACAAAGTGGCTCATGTATCTGGAGTTTGTTTGCAGCGGCTTGAGGCCCTGGTGCACCCATTCATTCTCTCTCTCTTTCTCTCTCTCTCTCCAAATAAATAAATAAATGTTTTTTTGTGAATATAACTTTCAACACACCTCACTCACTGTTCATCTCAATGACTGACTTTTCACCCTGATCACGGGACCTGGGGGATAATTCCCTAGGACCACAGACATGAGAAAAGAAAAGAAAAAATTCAAGTCTCACTACCAAATGGCTGTGTCCTTCAGACTGGTACTGTCTGAAAATGTGTGGCTTCTGAAGCGCAAAGCAATGCCCCACAAAGTGCTGTGAGGTTGTAGAAGGTGTTCTGTGGGTCCACACACAGTGCAGGGACAAAGGCAAACCATGTGCAGAAAAAGTGCCTTTTTCAGCGAGAGCAATGTGTTAACCTTTCCTCCATTAGGAAAGTGACTTATGTATTCTGTGAGCTGCCTGCCAGGTGACCAGCCTTCTTTCCCGTGATCCTAATAGGCCAGCTGGATAGTGTGATGGAATGATCATTTTGCTTATCGTGGTTAAATAGAAAAATAGGGCTGAGGAGATGGCTCAGTGGTTAAAGGCACTTGTTTGCAGAGCCTGTTGGCCCAGATTCAATTTCCAATATCCACATAACTCCAAATACACAAAGTGACAAAATGGTACACACCTCTGAAGTTCATTTGCAGTGGCAGGAGGTCCTAGCATACCCATTTCTCTCTCTCTCTCTCTCTCTCTCTCTCTCTCTCTCTCTCTCTCTCTCTCTCTCTCTCTAAGAATTATTTTTAAAAGGAAAAATAACAATATGTAACATGGTGGCTGAAGAGATGACTTCGTGGGAGAAGTGTTTATTGCCCAAGCATGAGGACTTGAGTTTGACCCCCCAGCCCCCATGTAGAAAGCCAGGTGCTGCTGTGTACTGTGATCCCAGCACTGGGGAGGTAAAGACAGGAGGATCCCTGGGCCTTGGTGACCAGCTAGTCTAGTAAAATCAGCAAGTTCCAGGGTCAGTGAGAGACCGTGTTTCAAAAAAAATAAGCAGGCGAGTGATTGAGGAAGACACAAACATTGACCTCTGGCTTCCACATACATGTATGCACACACACATGTGCATCCCCCCCACACGCACAGTACATATACACACAAAAATATGTAACATGAATTATACTCTGAAAAGAACTTTGTGTACAGTATTGTTAACTCTACATTATATACATTGGTATATGGTGGAACAGTTTTTAATGCTCATTTGTTGATGGTGACAGGTAGATGGCATCACCTTTTGGGGGCTGGAGGAATGTCATTTAGGATGCATGATGAATGCCTATCAAGTGACTGATTGATTTCTATCTATAGGGATTGAAACTAGGGCTCACACATGCTAGGCAAACACTCAACCACTGAACTATATCCCCAGCTTTCTTTTTACTTTTTTATTAATATCTTTATTATCCATTATTACATACATTGTATGAGCAAATCTTATGATGGTGTGGGATCCTGCTGAAAGGCATGGAGGACAAAGCGTTAAAGGAAAGTTGAGACTGGCCTGACACCCCAATTATCTCATCCTGAGACCAGCAGGAGTTTTGGCTGTTTCCTTCCCTCCCCAAACTGGAGCCACACCTGGTGGGCCCCAGAAAACCCTGATAAGTCCAGGCACTTCAAGGCCTGAGTTTACTAGAGTTCACATAATTCAGCTATAAGGTAACAACAAGCCCAGGCAATGAAAAAGTTTGAAGGCCACAGCTCCTCTACAGCCACCGCCATCTATTACATGCCTAAAGTCACGTAACTCCCACTACCTGGGGCTGAGAAAGTCCCCCACCTTATCTATGCAAACCAGACATAGGTTACTGGCCCCTACCAATCCTTTCATGAGACATCCACAGGTTACCTTGCCCTCACCAATCCCCTTCACTATTTGTCCCCCTGCCCCTCCTCCTCCCTCCTACATAAAAACACCCTCTCCAACCTAATAAACGAGTTGTTCACTGCAACTGTGTCCCAGGTGGCTATGCCTGTCAGCTCACTGCTGTCCCAAGACTGTCCACCCAGCTGTGTGAATGAACTGGGGTGGTAGTGTACCCCCCAAGTAATCCACATATCACATGATGGTACCCACATTTCCCTCCTCCCTGTCCCCAATCCACTGGATATCCTCCTCACTGGGCATACATGGCTTTTACATTCTTGCCACCCCCTCTTTTGCTCAGTTCCCTGAGTCATGGTGGGTGAGTTTTAAGTCTGCTTTTGTGTTGAGAACTTAAGTGTCTCTGGACTTCTGCTTTGACTTTTTACTTTTTATTTGGAGATAAGTCTCACTAAGTTGCCTGGGGTGTCATTGAACTCACTGTGTAGCTCAAAAAGGCCTTGAATTTGGGATCCTCCTGTCTCAGCCTACAGAGTAGTCTGTGATAACAGACCTGAGCCACCAAATCCAGCTATATGATGTCTGATAGTGGCATGTGTAGGGTCCTTTTTAACTATAATTGGATCGCAGAGGAATAGACTTTCATACCATTAGGCCCTGTTCCTCTAGGAAAAGCTTGGCTTCCCATTCTTACAACTTTACATTTCAGTGAGCAAGGAGGAACAAGGCCAGCAGTGGATGAATCAACAGCTCTATTCAACTAGCAATTTTACATTCCTCGTGCTATTGAATCAACAATGAAGGAGAAAGGAAACCCATCTGACTCCCAAGGCAAGTGAGGCTTGCTGCTGTACAGTGAGGATGGTGAGGGCTTGGTCTGGAAGGCAGGAGCTCTCTGGAAGCATCTCTTGGTATTCTCAGAGCCTGGAGTAAAGTGAGTGGAAAAGTGCACCATGAAGACTGCTAGTGTGGGCTGGGGAGATGGATCAGTCAGTAAAGCATGAGGACCTGAGTTCCTATCCCCATCATTGATGGCAACACAGGCCTCGAATCCCAACACTGGGGAGGTAAAAATAGAAGGATCCTCAGAAGTGGTGACAATCCCTGGACTGGCCAAGGGTCCCCTGTGCCCTGACCATGATGGTCTTATCATTTCTCACAGTGTGATTAGACTTTAGGTAGGATTCTTCTAGACCATCCACTTTAGAAAACATTTCTTTGTAAGTAATCTCCACCCTTTTGAGATACTTGGAAACCTTTCTGAAAACCTTTTGTTAATTTTTTGATCTAAGAATGTCCTTAGGCCCTCCCTTAAAATGCAGTCATCAAAAGTGATAGTAAGGGCTGGGGAGATGGCTCAGCAGTGAAAGGCACTTGCTTCAAAAGCCTGCCAACTGGAGTTCTAGTCCCCAGCACCCATGTAAGCCTGAGGCAAAGTGGCACATGTTTCTGTGAACCCAACATGCCTACAAAAAGGGGAAGTGGAGCAGGGAGAATCTGAAGTTTGAGGATCACCTAGACTAGCATTAATTTTCAGTAGCAAGAGACCCTGTTTCAAAGAAGATGGAAGAAGACGCAGACACCCAAGGTTGTCCTGTGATCTCCACACGTATACTATGACATATGTGCACATGCATGCACAGAGAGAGAGAGAGAGAGAGAGAGAGAGAGAGAGAGAGAGAGAGAGAGGAGAGATAGGCATGTGAAGAAATAAAAGAAAGTGATATCATCTGTGATGGTTAATCTCCGTTATCAACTTGATTGGACCTGAAATCTAGTGAGACATTGGCTCTGGAGGTGGGGGGTCCATGAGGATACTTCCTGGAAGAACTAAGGGAAGACCATCCCTTAGAGCGGGCAGCCCAAATAGAAAGAGGTCCAAGGAAAAGCATTCTGCTAGCTTCCTTTTCTTCTTCCTGCTGGTGAGGGTGTCCATCCTGTATCTGCTGATGACTTCAAAGCCCAGCTTCTTCAGCCTTCCAACATAGGCTGAAGACCATCGACTAGCCAGGAATCTTCCTGACCTTCCCCATCATCAGATGAGTGGCAGAGGCATCCAACCTTGTGGACTGAACAGCTACCAGTTCTCAACCTCTCCAGTGTGCAGATAACCATTGCCAGATGACCCAGCTCTTCAACATAGTGCTTGAAGTTCTAGCCCAAGCAATAAGACAGGAGAAAAGCATAAAAGGGATACAAATTTGAAAGGAAGAAGTAAAATTATCCTTCTTTGCAGATGACATGATCCTATACATAACAGACCCAAAGAATAGTATCAGAAAACTTCTGAAAGTAATAAATTCCTTCAACAAAATGGCAGGATACAAAATTAACACAAAAAAATCAGTAGCCTTCCTGTATGCAGATGATATGTATACAGAAAAAGACATCAGAGAGACTGTCCCATTTTCAATAGCCTCAAAAAAATCAAATAGCTTAGAATATCATTAACCAAGGATGTGAAAGACTTGTATAATGAAAAGATTAAAATGCTCAAGAAGGAAATAGAAGAGCATGTGTTAAGATGGAAAGATATTCCATGCTTCTGGATAGGAAGAATTAATATAGTAAAAATGGCAATCCTTTCAAAAGCAGTTTACAGATTCATTGCCATACAAATAAAAATACCAGCTTCTTTCTCACAGACATAGAAAAAAAAATCTCAAAATTTATTTGGAAGGGCAAAAGGCCTTGGATAGCCAAATCTATTCTAAGTTAAAAAAAAAAAAAACTTCCTCAGGAGGTATCACCATTCCTAATCTAAAGACATAGTAACAAAAAAAGCATGGCACTGGCACAAAAATAGACAGATAAACCAATGGAACAGAATTGAAGACCCTGCTCTTAGTTTGAGTAACTATAGTTACTTGATCTTTGACAAAGGTGCCAACAAAGTTCACTGGCGTAAAGATAGCATCTTCAACAAATGGTGCTGGAAAAATCGGATAAACATGTTTAAAAAATGAAAATAGACCCACTCCTTTCACCATGCACTAAAATCAACTCCAAATGGATTGGGGATCTCAACATAAGACCTGTAACCCTGGAAGAAAAGATAGGAGGAACTCTCCATAAAATAGGAGTAGGGAAAAACTTCCTGAGCCCATCTCCAGTAGCCCAGGAAGTGCAACAATCACTTAACCAATGGGACATCATCAAACTTAAAAGCTTCTGTACAGACAAACATACCATACTCAGAGCCAATAGACCACCATCAAACTGGGAGATGATTTTTGCCAACTGTAACACAGACAGAGGTCTAATATCTAGAACTTACAAAGAACTCAAAATCATAATAAAAAAAATCAAACAGCCCCCTCATAAAATGGGGCATTGACCTCAACAGAGAATTCACAGAGGAGGAAACACAAATGGCCTGTTCTCACTTAAGAAAGTGCTCATCATCCTTAATTGCAGGGAGCCGGGAAACAATTCCACCTTAGACAATGCTTTGAGAATACAACTGTCCCTAGCCAATCCCATGGTGCCTGGAGGTGGCAAACAGGAGCCAGCCAATCATGGGACGATCCGTGTCCCTTTTCCCTATATAAGCAGCTGACTCCTAGCGTTTGGGGCCCCTCGCTTCCTGCCCCCCCTTCAATCAAAAGGCTCTCCATTAAAGTGTGATTTGAAAAGGATCCTCGAGTGGTGGTCGTTCTTCCTTGCTGGTCGAGGAGCGCGCCGCACTTAATCATCAGGAAAATACAAATCAAAACTACAATGAGATTCCAGCTTACTCCAGTGAGAATGGCAATCATAAAGAAATCCAACAATAATAGTTGCTGGCGAGGAGGGGAAAAGGGAACCCTCATTCACTACTGGTGGGATTGCAAACTTGTTTGGAAAGCAGTGTGGAGACTCCTGAACAGAATGGGCATAGAGCTACCAATGGACCCAGCTATCCCTCTACTAGGCATCTCCCCTCGGGATGTCACGCCTCAGGACAGAGACATTTGCTCAACCATGTTTACTGCAGCTCAATTCATAATAGCCAAGAATTGGAATCAACCCAAATGCCCATCACTGGACAAATGGGTATCAAAGTTGTGTTACATTTACACAACGGAATTCTACTGAGCAGAAAGGAAAAATGACATAATGAAATTTAGAGAAAAGTGGGCTGACCTGGAGCAGATCTTACTTAGCGAACTCACAAAAGAAGAGAGTTGAATGCTGCATATTCTCCTTCATATGCATTTCCTAACCAGGATAAGCTTAAACTTTAAGCTAACCTGTAAGGGGAACTGAGAGACTGAAAGAGGTGGAAGGAATGTGGGGAGAAGTAGAGGGGTCTTATACAATAAGCTAAACCAATAATGATTCAAAATCATAAAATCCTGACTTTCATACAGCAAGAGATGAACCACCCCAGGCCTATCGTGTAGGCCCCAACTGAAACCTTTGAGAGACTGGTGGGGCAAGAAAGAGACCTATAACCACAGCCAGTCAGTCATCCCAGGATGAGTCAGCGAGACAGACACCAACAATTTCCAACACAACCTAAAGTAGAAGCACAGAGACTCTTAAGATCTCAACAATAAAGTAGACTTAAAACTCACCCACCACGACTCAGGGAAGTGAGCAAAAGAGGGGGTGGGAAGAATGTAGGAGCCATGGTGGGGGTGAATATCCAGAGACATCGCCCCCCTCAGCAACAACACACAAATGGGGGAAACCTGGCTGCCTCCTGTGCTATCCATAACCCCCTACCCCATAGATTGATCCAGTATGTCCACTGAGGGTGATATCCAGTGGACTGGGGACAGGGAGGAAGGAAATGGAGATACCAACATAATGTTTGCTCATACAATGTATCTAATTTTGGATAATAAAGATTAAAAAAAAAAAAACATGGATGGTCCAGAGTTAATACTGGGAGAACTTCTTTAGCTAATCCCCTCCCTCCCCCTCCCCCACAATACTGTTTAAACCCTCTAAGGTCCCGAAGAGTCTACCAAAATCATCCTGTGATAGGATCATTTCTACAGATGACAGGAATGGTGATGGTTAAATCATTGTCAATTTGAGTGGATGTAGAATCTCCTAGGAGATATTCCTCTGGGCAAACTTCCAAAGAAGTTGAACTGAGGAGGGAAGACCCACTCTGAATGTGATGGCACCATCTCCTGGGCCAGAGGTTCTGTATGAATGAATAAAAGGGAGGAAAGAGAAAGTTGAAGGGGCCAGAATTCTCTCTCTCTCTCTCTTCTTCCTATTCCCCTAGGATGTAAGAAGATAAGCAAAGAGTCCTAGTCGCATTCACCCCTGCCATGAGCAATCTGCTATCATGCCTTCTTCATCATGATGGACTGTAACCACGTGAACAGTGAGCTAAAATAAATCCTTCCCTAAGTTACTTTTGAAAGGTATTTTGTTAGGGCAATGAGAAAAGTAACTAATACAGACATGTTCACCACAGTCTACTCCCCACTCCCTTGCTTCGTCCTCCTTTACTCTAACTCAAAAAAATTCATATATTTATTTGCAAGCAGAGAGAGATAGACAAAAGCTAGATGAACAGAAAGAATGGGAAGGGCCAGGGCCTCCAACCGCTACAAACATACTCCAGCTGCATGCATGCACGGCTCTATGCACCTAGCTTTATGTGGGTCCTGGGGAATTGAATTCAGGGTTGTTAGGTTTTGCAGGCAAGTGCCTTAACCTCTGAGCCATCTCTCCAGCTCTATTCTCTGCTCTTATCACTTGCCTTCCCTCCCTCTCCTTTCACATCCAGGCCATGGCAAATCATCTCCAAAAAAATTAAGTGATCAATAAAAAGCAAGGTAAGACTTGTTTGTTTGCTGAAGTCCAAGCCCTTCTTGGAGCCCCCTGGTACTCTGCCTCCCTGGGGAAGAAAACAAGGGCTTCTTCCAGCCTTCCTGGTTACCTAGCAACATATCTCCTTCCCAACAAGTCACCACCCCTGCCAAGATGCCAGCTGGTGTGCACACAACAAAAGAAAGTGACACCACCCTCTCACCTCCCTCTTAGAAGGCGTCCCTGATGGTTGACACCAGGAGTGGCTATGGGCAGGTCCTCCAAACCCCCCCCCCACACACACACACACGAAGGCTGCCACAGTGCTCCTCCAGGGACCTGGAAGTGATGGCAATTTGTCAAGTTTCCTATCGCTGGGTATGTACTCGGAATTTCCGATTTAATCCTTAATTACATCCAGCCCATCACCTTTGTAATCAAAGCCATAATAGACTTTCATTATTGTCTTGGAGCCATTGTGGATGCTTGGAAAATACATCCATATTCATGTATGTGTTGTCTCTTCCTACATCCTCCTTTCCTCTTCAAAATGAAAGGGTTGTGGGGTTTTTTTTCTTCTCTCCTGAAAAAAAAAAGCCTTTATGAAAGAAGGTGTTTATTTAACATTTTCAAGCTTCTCCACAATATCCTTTGTTCCTTCTCTAAATATTCATGGATTCACTGCTTTGGACCCAGGCTTGGTAACTTGGACTTTATCATAGAAAACAAAGACGCCCCCAGGTGGCTTGTGTATGGTGAAAAGCTATAAATGTGGCTCTTTCCTGTGCCAACTGAAAAAGGACTTTTCCTCAGCTTCACTTTGTGTAATCCTGAAAGAAGCCATAGACTAAGAGAGGAGGAAGTGAAACAAAGAAAACTATGAGCTTTGTCTAAAGAAAAAGACATCCACAGCAATAATCCAACTGAAAGCACTGGTACTGAGGACAAACATTTCACACGTTAATATGACAAAAATCACCCAACAACAGACTTTACCAATCTTAGAGATAAAAGTATGTTAAAATATACTCACTGTATGTGACAAATAAATAGATCTAGCATACGTACATATGCCATTCATGGGAAAAAATCCAAGGTTTGAACACAGAAGAATTTGAACACATTCTTAAATAGAATATGTAAAAGATGATGAACACAGGGCTGTGGTGTCCAGTATGGGGGACACTTATCCACATGTGGTTGATGAAGGACTTGAACAATATCTAGTCTGAACTGAGATGTGCTGAGTGTAAAATTGGATTTCAATGACAGTATTAAAAATGAATATGAAACACCTCATTAATTTTTATTTGACATGCTTAAATTATTTCTCAATATACTGGGTTAAATAAAATATATTATTCGCTTTTTATTCATTTATTTTTACTCTTTTAATGTGATAACCAGACAATTTTAGATGGCATTTGTGGTTTGCATTGTTGGGTGGTACTGATACAGAATTTAATGGTCGTTAGGGTTTTAGTACTATAAAATTAATAACCTTCTGGTTTTGTTTATAATTAGGAAATCTGTTTATAGTTATATGGAGTCTGGAATACAGGATGATATAAGATTATTTCTACATGGGCCAGTTACCCTAGGCAAATGATGGAAACTGTGCTTTCCCTGCAGAGATGGGAGGGAGTGGGGTGAGGAGGAAGAAAACGGGACCATGGAGGGGAAAGGAGGTGACAGGTCATTGTGACAACTAAAGGGTTGACCTAACAAGAAAG
Organism: Zapus hudsonius; assembly: GCA_004024765.1. NCBI lineage: Eukaryota > Metazoa > Chordata > Mammalia > Rodentia > Dipodidae > Zapus > Zapus hudsonius. Next base: position 28,022 of record PVHP010015336.1, read on the forward strand.
GACATGGCCTGTTTCCAAGATGTCACTTGTCACTTCGGAGTAGATTTCCTTCCCAAACCCATTCTGTCCTATTTGGCTGTCAGATAGATTCTCATTTTTTGGAGTACAGAAATACCTGGTATGAGTTGTCTTGGGAAGAAAAGTATATTTATAAGCTGTGTATCAATTATATATCCTATGGCTAAATTTCTTCTTCCATGGTTTGTGTGTTTAGCTTTGTTGTTAGAATTCTTTCCTTTAGGGGCTGGAGAGATGGCTCAGCAATTAAGTCACTTGCCTCTGGTGCCTAAGGCCCAGGGTTCAATTCCCTAGTACCCACATACGCCAGACCCACAAGGTGGTGGCCCTGGTGTGCGCTCTCTCTCTCTCTCTCTCTCTCTCTCTCTCTCTCTCTCTCTCTCTCTCTCTCTCTGTGTGTGTGTGTGTGTGTGTGTGTGTTTCTCTCCTTGAAAATGAATAAATAAAATATTTTTAAAAAATTCTTTCCTTTAGAACTCCCAGTTGACCACATATGTCCGTGGTGGTAGGAGGGCTGGTGAGTGCTGAGCACAGCAGTTTCTGGTGCAGAGGACAAGAGCAGAGATGAGCAGGGACACGGTGAATGAGAAAGGAAACACACTTCCTCACCAGGATGCTCTGAGGGCCATGAGAGTCTCAGCACATATTCTCAGAAGTCACTTGCGGGAGAAGGTGTGGTGGTTGGAAGGTAAATGTTCCCTGCAGAATCATGTGTTTGTATACTTACTGCCCAGTTAGTGGTGCTGTTCAGGAAGGTTGTGGAACCTTTAGGAGGTGGATGGAACCTTGCTCAAGTAAGTGTGGAACCTTGAGGTGTTACATCCCAGCCCTGCTTGCTGTTCTCTCTCTACTTTGTCCCAGCTGGTGTGATGATATGATGCCAGGTTCCTGCTCCTGCCATGCTTTCCCTGCCATGATATATAGTCTTCTGGAACTATAAGCTGAATTAAACCCTGTTGGGCACCACTAAACATGGGCTAGAGCTGTGAGGGGACAAATCTGGGATATTAAGCATAAACTGCAGCCCTGGATTGGTAGGAAGGTTGAGTAGGTCCTAACTCCGAGGACCAGCAAGGGCAGCTCCCCCTCCCAGGCATGCAGGAATGCTGATAAACCCTAAGTTTGGGCTCTGTATAACCCAGTGACCTCCTGCCCTAGAGAACTCCTTACAAGGATACAGCTCCCCTGCAGCTTTGCCATGTGCTGATGACCCGAATTGTGTAGCTCTGGCCACTTCTGGGTAATCTGCCCATAAGACCCCCTTAACCAGGCTGAGAAAGTTCCTCCGTGCTATTTAGACATCTTCAGACATCCCTAATCCAACCAATCCCTGTGAGACCCATATCCACAAACTGCCCCATTTCAGCCAATCCCTCTCAGACCTATACTTTCACCACACCCCTTACTCTATGCTTATAAACCGTATCCTCTACTGAATAAATGAGCTGTCCATGAGATTGTCTCCCGGGTGTCTGTGCCCACAGTGCTCACCGCTGTCCAAGGCCCTGCCCACCCAGCTCCTCGGACACTGGATGCTGACATACAGCAGAGTTCTCCTGGCCAAGGACCCACAAAACCCTTTCCTTCTGTAGCTATTACCTTCTTATTGCACCCACCAGACACAGCTTATGGAAACAATGGATTTATTTCAGCCTACAGTCTCAAGGAGAAGGAAAGCATGGCAGAGCAGGTACCTTGTCACATCCATAGGAGTCAGCAAGAATGAGCTCCTGAACTCCCTATGAGGCTAGATGGATGACTCAGTGTCAAGGCCTGCCTCCAGCTCCCAAAGGCTCTAGCAGCTGGGCACCACTAAGTGGAGAGCTCATCACTAACACTTGAGGCTATGGGGGATGTTTTCCATTCAAGCCATCACACCTTCCTTAAGCCGTTTCTGCTGAGTATTTTGTCTCAGCAATGAGAAGGTAACTGTTACAAAGGGTGACAGAGAAATTGGACACATTCCTCATTTATGAAACTTCCTGGACCTAAGAGAACAGTCTTTGTATTCAGATCAAATTCTGAAAAGTGGCTTCCTTGGGTATCATTCTTGTTACTAAGGAAAATGTCCTTCAAAAGGTCGTGGAAACTTGTTAATCTTGGAATCATTTCTTCTTTGGAAGAGGAAAAAAAATCCTTGTATAATATTTCTCACTAAGAGAAAGAAACTGGAGCTAGGCATGGTGGCACACACTTTTAATCCCAGTACTCAGGATTCAGAGGTAGGAGGTTCACTGTGAATTCAAGGCCAGTCTGGGACTACAGAGTGAGATCCAGGTCAGCCTGGGCTACAGTGAGACCCTACCTCAAAAAAAAAAAAACTAATTAAAAGAGCGAGAAATTTAGGTACTGGAGAGATAGCTCAGCAGTTAAAGGTGCTTGATTACAAAGCCTAATGGCTTGGATTTGAATTCACATAAAGCCAGATACACAGTGTGGTACATGTATCTGTAGTTTATTTGTAGTGGCAAGAGGCTCTGGTGTGTCCACTTCCTTTCTCTCTGTCTCTCTCCCTCTCCCTCTCTCCTGCCAAATAAATAAATCAGAAAAACTCAACTATTTTATTCCATTTACCTAAATTTGGTAAATGTTATAATTTGAATGTAAATGTCTCCATAACCTCAGGTGTTTGGGTTTGAGCTTTCTCTCTGCTGGAGGAAGTGTGTCACCAGGGGTAGACCTTGGGGTTCAGTCCATCCCTGAGTGTTCACAGCCAGCCTGAGCACTGGCTATTGGTTCTCTCTCTGCTGTAGATATATGATATTGTGCGCTGATATTTTTTCTGCCATGATGAAGCTTTCCTGAAGCCTGAAATAAACCCTTTTCCTCCCATAAGCTGCTTCAGGTTGGGTGTTTGTCCCAGCAATGCAAAGGTAAGTGCAACACCTAATAAATGCCAGTTGGACTTCTCTATGGACCACTATAGCTCTGCCCCCAGAGCCCCTGGAGACACTGTCCACATGCTAATGATAGGGAAATATTAGTGAGGATGTATGAGGAAGAAGCAAGCAACAGAAAGGTCTCTCTGAATTTGAGTTACTTATCAAGTGAAAATAGTTGTCACATTTTACACAAAGTCTCCCTATAGGTTGCTCCAAGTTTTGATGGTTTCATGACATCATAAAGGACCCAGATTCACTTCATTCTGCCTTTCTTTGTGTGCTAAGGTCACAGACGACAATCAAACTTCCAGGTGTTACATGCAAACACAGCAGCTCCCAAAACCATGTGCCTTCCTCCAGGAGACCTTCTTGCAAGTTTTTTTTTTTTTTGCTTTTTTATTTTATTTTGGCCTGTATATAATGTGGTGTGGTGTGTGTGTCTATGTGTGTGTTATATGCGTATGTATGTACCCTTGTGGCACCCAATGTACTTGCCTGTGGTGAGGTGCAATCACTGTGGTGGCCTGAGTAGAACACCAGGTGTCTCACTCCATCACTCTAACCTTCATTCTTATTCCAGCTGGAGTCTCTTACTGATCCCAGAGTGTACTATTGTTTCATAAACTCCTCAGCCTCTTTGGTCTCTGCCTCCCTGTGGGACTGGGGCTACAGATGTGTGTAGACATATCCAGCTGTTTGTGTGAGTCCTGGAAATCAACCCTAAGTGGTCTCTAAGGCTTCCTCAGCCCTCCTGCTTGCTCTTAACCACAGAGCCATCTATCCAACCCACTTCACATGTTTTAGGTCAGAGTCTACTTTTAAACCAATCACTGGAAAAGGAAAATGCAAGTGCCATGGCTAGCTCAGAAATATCATAAACTAATGCTGAGTGGGAAACAGAGTCACCTCCATAGATCATGTGGCCCCATGAAGGAAGATGAACCCAGGCACAAAATCAGGGCTTCTACCACTGACGGCATCAAGTATCATTCATTGATACCAAGTAGCACTACTTTGACAGCTAAGGTTCCCCGTGTCAGTTATGCTTCTCATTGCTGTGACAAGATATCTTGGCGGAAGCAAGTTCAAGGATGAAGGAAATATTTTGGCCCATGTTTTGCAAGGATACAGTCCATCGTGGTAAGGAAGGCATAGTGGACTGAGTTTCATGGTGGTGAGCACATCTGGCTAGGACTCCTCACATCTTGATGGATCAGGAAACAGAGAACAGGAAATTGTGACAAGCATTTGGCTTTTTCTTTTTTTATTCAATCTGGGCACCCAGCCCACAGGATGGTGCCACTCACATTCAGTGTGGGTTGTCCTTGGGTTATTCTTCCCTGGAACATTCTCATCCAGAAATGCGTCTCAATAGAAGAAAAAAATGAAAGTATCCTAAATCAAAATGGTCTGTAGGTAAGGGATGTGATGATGCCGGCCACACTGTATTATTGAAGAGGTTTTTACACTTTTACCTAAATCGATCTTTACTGTGAGACCTTGGTTAGGGTCCTCAAAGCCTCCAAATTGATCCAACCAATTCAAATCTTTTAAAACATCGCTTGTGGCTGTTTCTTTCTGAGTTGTGCTTTTTTTAACGATAAAAAGGAGGATATAAAGTACTGAAATGCAGCTGCACAGCATGAAGACCTGATCTTGGACCCCTGCACCCATCTAAAAGGTGGGCCAAGAGCACCTGTAACCCCAGTGCTTGGGGGTGGGGCAGAGACAGGAGAATCATGACGCTCACTGGCCAGCCAGCCATGGTGAACTCCAGGGAGGTAAAGTGGAAAAAAGATGAAGGACACGTGAGAGGACTCAGATTTTCACATGTACATAGCTCCCCCCACACACACAAAGATATGCAAGGAAATATGCAATAATCAAAAGAAAGCGTTATGCATCCCAGGAGAAAGGATTTTATGGAATTCTTAGATCATTTCTGAATCTGATTGTTGTGATCTTGACAGCTTCTCAGCTGAGGAAGAGGGTCATGTCTGTTAAACTAATTGTAGCCATTCGCTGTGCCGTGTAATTTTACAGCAGTTCCGCTTCACACAGAATGGATTCAATAAACATAAAGCAGACTGACACATCCCAGATCCCTGCAGTTTATTTTACACCAAGAAATTGCATTTAGAGATTTCTAGACACATGCTATAAATGAAAATTCAACAGGAAGTTTCTTTCACTTTCTCCAGATCTGACCTATATTTCAAAAATATATCAGGGAGCCATAACCAGAAATGTCTGCTTCTCACGCTACCATTATTCACATTGTGTTGTCTGAAGAATTATTTCTTCCCTTTGAATCTAATGGCCACTGAGGGAACTGTAAAGGTTGGGAGACTTTATAAAACCCTACGTAAAATGGCAAATATTATCAACAGAATGGGCAAATTATATAGTACCTGGCCACCTATATCTATCAGGTGAACCAGAAAAGTCAGGCCCCTTGCTCCTAGCATGGAACAGATGAAACCCATTGTTTTTTACCTACATAAAATTTTAGGTGTTTTTTTGTGTGTCTGTACGAATGTTCAAGGGGTGTGGGAGCATGCATGTTCATATATGTGTGCATCTGTATGCAAAGCCAGAGGACACCCTTGTGTGTCATTCCTCAGGCACTACCCACTTTTTTGCACGTGTGTGTGGTATGCATATGTATGTGTAGGAACATGTGTACAGAAGTACATGTACACATGTGTGCACATGTGTGTGTAGGTCCAAAGGAAAACCTCAGGTGTCATTCTCGGGTCCTCAGGTATACTGTCCCCTTCTTTTTTGAGGCAGAGTCTCTCACTGGCTTGGATTTCAGATTTCACCAAGCAAGATTTCAAATTTCAGACTGGCTGGCCATCAAGCCCCAGGGATCCACCTGCCTCCACCTACCCAGCACAGGGGTGACAAACATACACAACCACACTTGACATTTTTACATAGGTTCTGAAGATGTAACTTGGGTCTCATGCCTGAACAGCAAACACTTTACTAAATGATCCATCTCCCAAGATGCAAACTTGGATATTTTTCATGTCTAATGCACCACTTCATGGCTATATCATTCTCATATCATATAATACCCCTCTATCTACTCTAAGGGATAATGAAATTAATGGTTTCAATATACGTCAGAATTTGAACCCTGTTGTAGTCAGCTCTACATTGCTGGGATGAGCATCAAACCAGACATAGTTCATGGGAGGAAAGGATTTATTTCAAGCTTATAGATCCAGGGGAAGTTCCCTCAATGGTGGAAGAAGCTGCCCCCTTTCATACATCCAAGCAGAGAAAAGAAACTTCAGCAAGCAAACACCAACACCAGTAAACACGGACCACCAGAGTTCAAACTGCTCTTTCCATACCTTTGGGCTGGAACTCAGGTCCACCCCTAAATACACCTTAAGGCTGGACTCCAGGATCCACCCCCGGTGACACCTCTTCCAGCAGGCTTCCAGAGACTCAAGCAGGAAGCTTAACCTTAATCAAAAATTCCTGAGGCTATGGTGGACATACATTCACATTCAAACCACCACACACCCTAAGGTTATAGTATTTTTTTTTAATTTATTGTCCATAATGAGTTACAACATTTAGTGGGCAAACAATGAGTTGTTATCTCCAATTCCCCGCTGCCCTCCCCTCCCCCCAAGGTTATAGTATTAAGACCCAAGGTCTTTCAGAAGTGATTATTAAGTCATGACAGCCATGCCCCCATCAAGGAGATCAAGGCACTTGCTAAGCCTTTGTCCTTCTGTCTTCTATCCTGTGAGCAAAGTGTTCAGTCCTTGTACCGTGTGAGGACCCACCAACAGGAAGCATATTGGAAACAGAGAGCAGGCACTCACCAGATATTGAATCTGCTGACACCTTGACCAGCTTCCAAGCTGCTAGAAATAAATCTATGTTCTGTAGAAATTACCCAATCCAAGGTATTTTGTGATGGCAGCACAGATAGACTGTCATCATTAATGTTTTGGAGAACAGTCCATGTATTTTGCAGACCTTTATGTAATAAGAACCATAAAATATAAGCTTATGTACACATTATCGTTATTTTATTCTAAGTAATAACATAAATATGAGATATTCCTGAAACAGAATAGGAGAAAGCTAGGCAGGTTTCAGCCAGGGATAGAGGCCCAGAGGAAACCAGAAGATTCCAAACACCTGATTTCTCATCTTGGCACAAGAATGAACACTCCTAACTTGGATTAGAACTTGGGTCTGACATTGATCTAGATGCCCCCTACTGTCTACTATCAAACATGCTATGATCCCAGCCCTACTGAGGTAAGGGTGGACAGTATGACCCATCCTCCAGCTCTAATAACAAATCAGATCTTCCCCGCCTGCCTGAACTAAACCCTATAATGTGGCAGCCTGATGGGGCTCTGCCCTCTCCTTCCTGAAATATTCTCCATTTCATGAGATCCTCTCGTCTGTGTCGGGTGTGGTCTGAGCTTCCCCCACCACGTGAGTCTCGGTTCCAGCCCCACTTGGCTATTCACCCTCACAACATGCCATGGAAACTAGTCTTTTCTGTTCTTTTCTATTCTACAGGTGGTTTTTATGCTGGTCACAAAAAAAATTAAATGTGGAACGGACTAATAAATGTATTGTTTCTTAGTCCAAATAGGTCACCCTCCTACCTCAGCCTCCCGAGTGCTGGGACTAAAAGTGCATGCCACCATGCCAAGCTTAAAAATTTATTTATTTATTTACTTATTTGCAAGCGGGGGGGGGGGGAATGGGCATGCCAGAGCCTCTAGCAACTGCAAACACACTCCAGATGCATGTGCTACTTTGTGCATCTGGCTTTACATGGGTACTGGGGAATCAAACTCAGGTCTTTAGGTTTTGTAGGAAAATGCCTTAACCACTGAACCATTTCTCCAGCCCTGAAAATTTTTTTAATAATATTTTTTAATATTTTTATTTATTCATTTGTAATCAGGGAGAGAGATAGGAGAGAGACACCTCATGGTCTCCAGACACTGCAAACAAACTTCAGATGCATGTGCCACTTTGTGTATCTGGCTTTATGTGGGTACTAGGGAATCAAACTTGGGTTGTTAAGCTTTGCAGGTAAGCACCTGAACCGATGAACCATCTATCCACCCCCCAAAAAAATATTTTATGTGACAGAGTTTTACTCTGTGGCCCAGGGTGGTCTTGAACTCAGAGCAGTTCTCTTGTCTCAGCCTCCTATGTGCTGGGATTATAGATGTGAGCTACCACACCTGGCAAAAAGTGTCTTAATAAAATGATTGGCCCCTGCCTGGCGTTGACCTCCCAATGATCAGCATATGAACGAGACAGTAAAGTAGTGTCACTCTTTGCAAATACGAACGTCTCTTTCACAAATGTCTTAGTCAAAAAACCAGTCTACAAAAAGCATCAAAGTTAAATGTTTTGTCACTGTAATGAAACCTAGCATTACTATCCTCCATCCAAACATTGCTCGATATAACTAATTTAAGGGAACCAAATAAGGGATATTTACTCTCTCTGGTCTTTCTTTTCTTCTTTATCTTCCTTCTTTCTTTATTTCTTTCATTACATTTTGATGTTTTTTTTTTTCATCTTTCCTTCCTTCTTTCTCTTTCTTTCATTCACTATCGACCATTACCAAGACAGACACATCTGCCCTTTGGAGCTTGCTGACAATTTTATGGAATCTGTGCAGTGTGGTTTAATGATCTCCCATAGCTCCCGAGTTTGAAAACTTGGTCACAGTTATTGGTTAGTGGAGAAAATGGATCAATGTGGGGAGGACTTTGTGGTTTTATAGCCTTGCCCCACTTCCTGCCCCTTCTCTATTTCCAACGGCTTGTGCTTCTGAGGCCATGTTTTCTTTCCGTGATGGACTGTAAGCTCTCAAACTGTGAGCTCAAATGAATTTTCCTTCCTTAAGTTGCCAGGTATTTGATCACAGTAGCAAGAATATTCACTAATACAGTGTGAAACAAATTGGTTGCTCAGCTGGGATGACACAAATAAAGATGCTAGTTTAATTAATTTTTTTAATGTATTACTTATTTTTAACTTTCTGATATATACTATGATCATGATCTCCTCCCACCATAATAATTTTTAATAACTGATATAGATAGCAAAATATGTTTCTAGAGCAGATCACCTAAAGTGAAAACAAATAAAAGACCAATATTTCTCATGTATTCATAAGATTTTTACATAACAACCAATACCTGAGAAGAAATATGTGCTTGGTTTTAAATTTTGGTAACTTCTCTAGGTCAGCCACCTGTGATTAATTATCCTGCCTCAGAGTTTTATAGATATGATTTGAACTAAGTCCATATATACACAAAAGTCAGATATGTCAACAAAACCTGTTTTCTCTTAATGTCTAAGTAGTTGAGTCCAGGGCTGGAGAGATGGCTTAGCAGTTAAGGCACTTGCCTCCAGTGCCTAAGGCCCCGGGTTCAATTCCCCAGGACCCACATACGCCAGACCCACAAGGTGGTGGCCCTGGTGCCCTCTCTCTCCTCTCTCTCTCTCTCTCTCTCTCTCTCTCTCTCTCTCTC
>PVHP010015337.1:0-37621 GCA_004024765.1 Zapus hudsonius
CGAAACCCCCCCTCAAAAAAAAAAAAAGAAAAGAAAAGAAACAGCATCCAAGCAAGGGACTTACAGAGGCAAGGAGAGACAAAGGGTCCACAGAGCCCAAAAGAGAAACCCACCCCACCTCTAATTGTGACCAAAGCTGCTCTCATTTGACCTCATGCTTCCTTCTGGGCCCAGACCACAAAGGGTGGGAATTCTTCTGGCATTTTAAGCTGTAGAAGTTATAAGCAGGATGGTCAAGTCTCTGAGGATAAAGGAGAGTGAACAATTGTTCTCAGAGCATTCAGCTCTACTGTAATGAGGGGTGCTGACTGAAAGCATGTGATTGTCCTGATGGGCTCTGGGTGGGGGGCAGTGATGGGCAGTGGGGTCTGTTTAACTGTGAGGGGATTTCTACTTCAATTTAATAGGTACAAAGTGGAGCCTCAGTCCCGTTTACTCTGAACCCCCTTCATATGAAGCAAATGCTAAAAGAAGCACAGCTAGTGAGTTTTTCATCACTGGATTTCCTAACTCTAGTGAGCCACTCAGAAGCCCTATCTCGAGGACATTTATGATCTCTCTTGAGATCATACGATTATTTTCAGCAGCTTGTTTTGGTAAATATTAAGGCATTCTATTTAATACTGACATCTCATTTTCAATATCTCTTTTCTTTGGTCCAATTTCCATACCAGTTCCTGGCTTGATATAAACATGTATTTATTGCAACTGAGCTGATTTGCCATGGCTGAGAGATGGCTGGTGTTGTTTTCCCCTTCCAAATAAGGTCTTTATTGCATTTTAGAAAACATAGAATTTCCCACTAAAATCACATTGATGGCTTGCCGCTCGCTGTATTGCCTGTCAGCTGGGTCTGAGGAGGCACCACTGTGATTTTTTCCCTCTGCCTCATATTAGCATGAGTTGTGAATCATTTTTTATCCTATTTATTTCCTGTTCAAAGGACTGATTTGGCTTCTACCATGAGATGATTTTAAGAAACCTAATTGGAAGCAAAATTTCTCTCTGTTGCAAGAGTTCTTCACATATCCAAATGCCAATTGTGACAGCTGTGTGGTATCTCTCTGCTTTTAATACTATCATTTTGGGGGGAAAATTGGAAGAGATGAAAATTGGAAATACCACCTGCTAATGCTGTTCCCAGCAATGATATTTTCTATTCCTTACCAAACATGAAACCAATAAATGGGAGGGATGGGAAAACTCCGAGAGGCTCTTCCTATTTATCTGTGCTTTCTTGCTTATTTTTTAAAATGGATTTTTAACATGTCAGTGGTTATGGTGAAGATCTGACGTCATCATTAATGTGGCATGTTAGAGGAGAAGTCAAACAAGTCTTGGGTTCATAATTTACTTTGCCCATAGAGTCATAGAGACACAAGTCACATCTCTGATTAGCTCAGTCAACAACTCAGCAAATGAGTGACTAAAACCCGACCAAGAAAATTGTTTTCTTGACTAAAATTAACATGTTTCAAACAACAGTCCTGATGCCATGGAGACAGTGCCTTAGAAAAATTCCTAGAGTTGGTTCACGTTGAGAAAAACGAGGAAAATGAATTCTTAGAAATGACCTCTAACACTAGCATAATTGAAGTGCCACCTGGTTGGCATTCTGTACTTTCTGCTCATGTGCCTGAGGACAGAACTGAAGCCAAACCAATGAATAACAGTGGACAGGGACCAGGTGTGTGCTTATTTTCAATCTAGATTTTTATACCTTGAATAGCAGCTCGATTCCATAACAGGAGTGCCATTGGATACATCTTGTCTTTTTCAAGAATTTTGGCTTTTTCTAAATCAAAAAGAGACAGAGAGGCATTCCATTAAGAAGGCTTACAATGTCTGTGTAGTAAACCCATTTATGCGTATGTATGGCTGGGGAGTTGAAGAGAATTTTAACTTATCTTACGAGATTCCAGAATGAATGCTGAATTGCTTTGAGCTACTTCGTATCCCATTTCTGCAAGCAGTGCATACTGAACAAGAGAAGAGTCTACATCCCCATCCTTATAGGCAAAGTAAGCTGTCAGGAACGTCTCAGCCCAGTGGCCAAGTTCACAGACACCTTTGTAAAGCTGGATATGGGAAGAGAGATCATACACACTAGTTACTTAATATACTTCATCCCAGATTAGTGATCAGTGAACCCAGTTTCTAGTCCCTGCTGACCGGTCAGGCAAGAATTTTAGATCCAATACATGACATTTGCAAATTATTTAGGATTTGTGTTAATTTTATAATTGCAAAGATTCTCAGTGTAGTTCTGTCTTGAAAAAAAAAAAAACAAAACTTATTCAGGCTCATTTCAAATTGGTATAATAAACATTCCTGGCTTGGAGGCTCTTAGACAAGACAAGAATATATCAACTTCTGAGGGTTTTGTTGTTGATATTTGTTGTTTTAAAAAACCTTTCTGGGCACTGCTGGCTCTGCTTGGGCAAATTCCAAGGCTACAGCGGATGTGGAAAAGAAAATGAAGGGAAGACAGTGCCTGAGGGTACAGGTGACATAACCAGGAGGGAGGTGTGCAGAGCACTATGGGGACAAATGTCAACTTAGCTGAATAGCCCTTATGTAACCAAAAGAGGTTAGCCATGCATAATTCATTAGGAAGTTTGCAAAGGAGCAAATCTAAAGATAGATTATTAGCTGGCAGCTTTGGAGATGAGTTTCAGAGGGACCAGATTGCAACATGGAGGTATTTATATTGGTGCAGCGGATGTATCTAATAAATCAATGAAAGGCATTATGGTCCTAAAAGCATTCTTTTGAGAAGTACATTACTGGCTCAGGCTGAAAGAATTCACTTCTCAGTTGTCATGTGCACCATCAAGAACCCGAGGACCTTGCTCTCTGGGAAGGAGCAGGCTACATTTTCTAGGCTAAATCAAGCCCTCTGCTTCCCAAGTAGCAATCCCACTAGATGAGCCAAACTGCTGTGTTGATTTGATTGAAGGCCGAGACAGAGCTCCCTAACTGAGTTTTGAGGCTAGCTCTGAATGTCATGAGAAGCCAAGTGCCAGAGAGGAGGGGTTTTTTCTTTTCCCCTTGTGTAGTAAACCCATTTATGTTCACATTGTCAACTGAAAAGAAGTCATCGCCATAACATTAAAGACAGCAACAGGTAAGGACAGGATGGCCTCTTCTGCATGGCCATTGAAAGAACTTTAAGAGTAGCTCAGCGCTTACCTCCACAGCGGTTCTGCATGACCTCAGCACACCTGTTCCCGTAGCGTACATCTTGGCCAGATAATAGATGGCAAGAGGCTGCCCGCTCTGAGATGCCAAGTAAAAATATTTGAAGGCAAGTTTATAGTCCTTCCATACCCCAGAGCCCGCTGAAAATCAAAAATGTGATTTGAGCAATCCCTTATTTTCCGCTTCAGGATTATGCTCTGTGGATATAACAGTTATAGGATTTCTGCTAGTCCGGATAAGATGGGAAAAGACAACCACAAGTTCAACTACTTCGAGTTCACTCTTTGGGGGCAGTGAACTGAGTTGGGGAAGAAACAGAACTGTTATCTCCATCCATTCAGGAAAGAAAGACCGAGGAGCTGCTTGGGATCATGGATGCATCTCCTTAGAATGACTTCTCTGTGGTCCTCTTCCCGTTATGTTCCCTTCCTCACCAGGACACCCACCAGCAGAGCTCAGCCAGCCACAATCACGGAGCAGGATGACCAGTTCTGACTCAACTCACAAGCAAAGCAAGGAGAGGCATTTGGCGCTGGGTCAGAGTCAGTGGTTTCTAAGTGCTGGCTCTCTCATGTTCCTCCTTCTGAGTCACACACATCTAGGAACTTCCCCCACAGTGGAGGGCACTTTCTCCAGTCAGGCCTTACATTCCCTTCCAGCTCTAACATTTTATGCTCTGTAGTCATTAAGCCATGTAGGGATTAAGAACAAAAGCTCATTCTGGGCCAGGCATGGTGGCATAATCCCAGCTCTTGGGAGCAGAGGTAGGAGGATTGCTGTGAGTTCGAGGCCACCTTGAGACTATGCAGTGAATTCCAGGTCAGCCTGGGCTAGAATGAGGCCCTACCTTGAAAAACAAACAAACAAACAAAAACCAAAAAACAACCAACCAACCAACCAAACAAACAAACAAACAAGAAGCTCACCTGGCATGGTGGCACATAACCTGAAGTCCCTTTACTCAGGAGACTAAGGAAGGAGGTTTGAGGGAAGTCTGGGCTATATATACTTTAATCTTTAAAAAACCCTTAAAAATAGCAATAAAAAAGAGCAAAAAGTCTAAAAGGACTATAATTGAATTTGAATTTCAGCTCCTCTAACTGTGTGGTCTTGGATAATATGTATGGCCTCAATATTGCTCAGTTTGCTCATCCGTAAACTGTGGGGGTCTTGAGCATATGGTGAGAGGGTTAGATGAGTTGAGACATGTAAAAGCCTTAATATCATTAGTCATTACCAGGATTCTTGTCCTAGAAGCTTGAGGAATATGATAGATTCATATTTTTTGGAGTTCGAGTGAACTAGAAAAAGGCTACAAACTCTTCCTTACACTATAGTACACAAACAGGCCCTCCAGCTGGGCCACCGTGGACAGTGCCGACTGCCCTCCTGACCAAATTTGACCTACTTGAAGATGTAGTCAGCAATCATGCTGGCTCCACCTCTCACAAGAAGGATTTGGTGGGGATACAGTTAGATCTCTTAGGACTTGTCCTGACTGTTCCCTTTTCCGTCCCCAAAGAGATTATTGCAAATGTTCCTGGGCTTTTGAGACCCCTTACACTAATAACTTCACCTTTGTTCTCAGAAGGCAAATCATGTGTGTGTGTGGGGGTGCGTGTTTGTATAGGTGGGGTGCGTATAAATATTTGTGTGTTCATGTGTCTGGTTCATGTGAAGGCCACAGGTCAACATTGGGTATCTGACCCCATCACTCTCCACCTTGCTTCTTAAAAAAAATTATTTATTTATAAGGAAAGAGAGAATGGGCATGCCATGGCCTCTAGCCTCTGCAAATGAACTCCAGATGCACACACCACTTTGTACATCTGGCTTTACCTAGGTACTGGGGAAATCAACATGGGTCCTTAGGCTTTGCAGGCAAGTGCCTTAACCATGGAACCGTCTCTCCAGCCCTCCACCTTACTTTCCGAGATGGTCTCTTACTGAACTTGGAACTCACTGATTTGGCTAGACAAGGTAGCCAGTAAGTTCCAGAGATATTATTGCCTCTGCCTCACCAGTGCTGGGATTACAAACACATGCTGACGCGTCTGGATGGATTCCATGGATGCTCAGGATCCGAACTCAAGTCTTCACGCTTCTGTGGCAAGCACTTACCCACTGAGCCATCTCACCAGATTGCAACAGGTTTGTTTTCCATCTATGAAATCATTGAGGAAAATTTCACACTGTCTTTCCTCACTTGCCTCTCTCATTATCCTTCTATTCAATTTTTACATACCATGCCATTTATTCCTCCTTCCAGTGTTCAAGGGTGTGACATCTCACGTCTCTAATGAGGCTCATGAGGCCTCCACCTTCCTGGAACCAATCAGATCCTAATACCACCAACTTTTCCCAGAACCTTTTTTGAAATCAATTAGCACCATACTCCTATCTTTCATTTAAAAAATAATTCTATCTTGGTTTTTGGTCCCTTTGTGTTCCTTCTCTTTCAAGGCACATTTCCCTTCTTTCTTTAAAACCACACTTTTGGCAAGAATATTTTTATCCATCTACTTGCTCACATTCCATTCATACAATAACCACTATCATTGGCTTCCACCTTAACCAGTCCAATACTCTCACCAACATCTCCATATTGCCTGAGCCCTAGGGACACTCATTCCCTCATTCTCCTCCTCTAAAACAAGACTTCTTACTACATGTCAACAAATATTATATATCTCATCCATTTACTCTTTCTGGAAAGTTCTACCTTTTTGCCATTTTGATCCCTTATAAGCCCTGCCCACCCCCCATGCCTTCTCATTTTTCAGGGTGTGGTGGATGGAATTAGGTGTCCCCTGTAAACTGATGTGTTTTGAATGCTTGGTTCTCATTTTGTGGCAGTTTGGGAGATGGAATCTTTTGGGGGTAGATGTGTTGCTAGAGGCAGGTTTTGGGGTGTTATAGCCCAGCTCCCCATTGTCAAAACTGAGCTCACTCTGTTCTGCTGTTTTCCACCTGCTGTGGCAGAGGTGATGTCCAGTCTCTGCTTTACCTTCTTTCCGCTGCCATCATGAGGCTTCCCCTCGAGAGTGCAAGCCAGAAGAAACCTTTTCCTCCCATCAGCTGCATTTTATGGGGTGCTTTGTCCCAGCAATGGGAGATAGCAATGACACTGGGTGACCAGGTTTCCTCTGCCTAACCTTTCAAGATGGGAAACAGGAGCAGCAGGTTTCTGACAATCGCCTCTCTCCATTTCACCCTCAACAGCTTCTAGTTCACACCTATTGATTGACGTATCCCCAACCTTTCTCTCCAACTTATTTCATTTGAGACAGTGAGAGAGAGAAGAGGTGGACAGAGAGAGAGTGAATAGGCGTAGTAGAGCCTCCAAGCCACTGCAAACAAACTCCAGACACGTGCCACCTTGTGCATCTGGCTATACTTGGGTACTGGGGAATTGAACTCAAGTCATTCTGCTTTGCAGGCAGAATGCCTTAACCACTAAGCCATCTCTCCAGCTCCAACTTTGGGCTTTCTTGTGGTGTCATAGTTGCTTCTGGGTATGTGCACTGTCTATCACAAGAACCTCAAACTTAACTTTGTCAAAGGCGAGCTTCCTGACTCTGCGCCTCCTTGTCCCCCCCTCAATTGGTGTCCTTTCCTTTGGTTTTCATCAAATTCCTCTTCAAATTCTCATCTAAATATTCTTTTAAGCAACTCAAACCAGGCTTTTTTTTCATAAAAGGAGCAGACTTATGTGATGCATATGTCCTTCAAAATAAAGCACCAGTCTGGGGCTGTGGCTCAGTGGTAAAGTGCTTATCTAGCACGTGCAAGGCCTTGGGTTCAATCCCCAGCACCACAACAGAAACCCCAACAAACAAAAAGCCCAGTAAATAAAGCAGCCACATTTGTGGTACCTACAGTAGTACATGAAGCCTAGCTGGAACTGTGCATTGGGCCATCCTTTCTCTGCAGCTTTCTGAAAGTATTTAAGTGCTTCGGCATAGTTCTGCAAGATAATTACACTCTATTACTCAAAACTATATGCATAACTCCATGGTAACAATTGCCTTCCACTTTTCTTAAGAGTATACTCAGTGCTCCATAGGCTAATTAAAATAACACCAGAAATATAATACATTTTTATTATTTTAGATTCTATTAAGAAATAATTATCCCATTTCACTATGAATGATATATTGTTCTATATTGATAGGTTTTGTTAGATAGGGGGGAAGGTCAGTGAAATGAAAGACTAAGAAGATAAATTTCTCCATCAGTAAAATTCTTAGGAGATAGGTATTTCAAAGGCTATTTAGATTCTGTGATTCTCAGATATAATTAGGGTTTGCTATTCTTGTCACAAGCTTGTTCTTTTATGTCTCTCTGGCAAAGATTTTTATGGGACTATTTTATTCTCTATTATAGTTTGACCAACCAGGTAATAAAGACTAATTCCTATAAATTAATTATGGCCATGAGTTTCAACCCTATAATTTCTAGAACCATGGTGAAAGGATAACAAAATTACTTAACGTACCACAGGAACACCTTTGCCATAGAAGTGAAGGAGACCAAGTCCATGGAGACCAATTGCATTGCCCTAGAGAAAATTTTAAAAAAATCCAGAAGAATTCATAATAATAAAAATTACTAAAATGCCTTTCAGAATATATAAAATACACTCAGTAAGAAATGACCAAATGGTTAAGCAGACAATTGGCAAGTTATTCTGATCTATCTAGTGTCCACTTACACCTTTATAACCATGCTGACTAAAAAAGAAAGAGGGAAAGAAAAATCAAATATTTATTCCACTATTTCCTTCAACATTTATTCATTACTTTTTTGTGTATGATTCCTTCCATGAGAGGCATGGGGCAGAGGCAAGCCAGGAGATGTGAATGGTGATCCCTGCCTTGGAGAAGTTATAGCTAGCGGGCTTGGAGCTGTATCAACGAGATGGCCTTCCTTCTTCCTTCCCATTTATTTAATTAATTAGTTAACTGATTTATTTAATTTTGGAGACAGGGTCTCACTAAAGAGTCCAGGCTGGCTTCAAACTTATGGTTCCCTTGCCTTAATCTCCCGAGTGCTGGGAATACAGGCCTCTTGCTACCATGCCCAGTTGATTGAGTCACATTCTGGAAGTCATGCCAAATGTGGTCAATCCTAAAATAAAATCAGCTGAATGGATCCTGAGAAGCTAAGAGGGACACTTGCTGCTTGATTAAGTCTGGGAAACTGAAGAAGACTGAGTTATCAGGGTAGTGACATTTACTGGGTCTCAAGTAATTAACAAGAATTTTCCAGAATGGGAAAGTCTATCTAAATACTTGTGAAACAGTTTAGAGGTGGCAAGCCCCCTTTCCCCCTAAAAACCTCACCAGAGGATGTAAATATTTATGGCATGGGGTCTGGTCTTATCTCTTTCCTTCTTAGAAGAATAATCATCCCCTTTGCAGAAGGATAATTCCCTTTCCTAGGAATGTAAATGAGTTTACTCCCTTTCCTAACACCATCCAGTAAATTCCCATAAAAGATCCCAGTCAGTGTCACTAGGTGGGATTTTTCATTGCGTCCTTTTCCTAAACTCTATATTCTCTGTAATAAAATACTTCTAAACTTAACCTTCTATGGTCTGTAAATTTCATTCGTGAAATTCATAAGACAAGAACCCAGCAGTGACTGACTCAGTGCACATTCTGTGTGGCTGTTTCTGGCACCCTAACTCTGAGTTACAGCCCAACCAAGAGCCCAGAAAAACTCTGTAGCTCCAAAAGACACCCCAAATTCCCATATCAAATGTAACCTATTTTAGCCAAATTTCCTTTTGACAAGAATGGCCAAATAACATTTCAGAGACTATGGATTTCAATGTTATCACTATAAACATTAAAGCACTATTGCCATCTGTTTATTCAAATTCAACTGTTTTTGCCACTGATGTAGTTTCCTTCTTATTGCTGGGACAAAAGCAGCTGATGGCATTTATTTTGGCTTATAGTCTTGATGAGAAGCATCATGATAGAAGGAAAAAACATGACCTGAGCTTAGGGTCTAGTGTTCCCTGGCCGTGAGCAGCCTAGCTGGAGGAGTCGAATTGGAAACCCAAATACTTTGTCCCTGGTACTCCTCAGTGGCACAGGCAAAACATATAGATAGAGGTGTATTATTTCACACTGTCTCAAGAATCTGAATGTTGAGCCTGTGTATATGAAGAGACCCTGCATTATAAGGATTCCTTAAAATATTTCATCCATATTAAATAATTTTTTGTGCTGGGGATTGAACTTGAGGCATTGCACATGCTAGACAAATTCTCTATCACCTTGCTACATCTCCCAGGTCTCGCTTCTTCCTCTTCTTCTTTTTCTCCTGACCACACACACTTGCGATTTCTAGGAGTCATGAGTTGCTCTACTCTGAGAGCAATCAGACCTTATGTGAGAGTCTTCTAACTAGCATCATTTCAATGTTGAGAAAAAGGGAAGGGATTGAAAGTGAATAAAAGGAAAGAAGGGAGAGAAGAAGGAGAAGGCGACACTAGCCCGGATAAATTACTTTCTTTCTCTAAAAGTCCTTGGGAAGCTACACGTTTACAGGTAACTCAATAGCTTTAGTCCCAAAGTACCTCTTTAGGACTTCAGGTCAGGAGTGGCCAACTTCTGGTATCTCCAGGCATTGTGCTGGTAAGGAAACTAGTCCATTAAGCCAGGTGATGGATAGACTGGAGGAGACTGAGGCCAACCAGAGAGCACCTGCCCAGTATAAGGGCACAGCAGCTGCTCAGCCAGTTGTACAAAGAACAGCAGTCATGTCTCACCAGCTCTTGCTATTTTCAAAGAAAAGCCAAAGGTCCAAATTATTTTCCTTCATATAAGATGGGTAATATGCCATCAGGGAAACTGTTTGAAAGAAGTACATCTATATAGGTGTGAAACTCAATTATCATGATTATGAATCACAAAAGAATCTAAATATCCATATTTTATGTGAATTTCACGGATTTTTTTTAAAGACACTTCCTGGGCTAAATATGTGTGTGTGTGTGTGTGTGTGTGTGTGTGTGTGTGTGTGTGTGTGTGTGTGTAGCCAAACTCCTAGCACAGAGTTTCCTCTTCAGCGTTTAATGCTCTTAATTGGGTTCATTGACATGAATCTAGAGAGAAGAAGTTCATTTATTCGACAAATATTTAATGCACCCCAGCTACAGGCTAGGACCTTGACCTCCTCAGGTTGAGAGGACATGGCTATCAGAAATTGGGAAAGAAGCCAGAATGTAGAAAGCTACAGAATCCCAGCAGTAGAGAGCAAATGTAGACAGGGAAACTTCAAAAGAGGGAAGAGATAATATGAGCCATTGGGTGTGGGGAGGGTTTGTGGAGGGAAAGAGGATTAAGCCTGAGTTAATAGGACTTAAAATGGAAGAGAGGTGGATACGGGAAAGGAGGGCTAAAATGATTGTATGGAGATGGGATTAGTCCTGAAAAGGATGGGGTTCACATGGGCTCTGTATCACACAAAATTTTAAATAGAATTTCTTACATAGATCCTTTTTGACTTAAATGTTTTGAAGTTAATAGGATAAAAACATTTGTAAACTTTTTGTGTCTTGGTCCCGATATAACTTTAAGGCAAATTTAGAAACAGTATTTTTTTTTTGATAGAAAAATAAGAGTATGCATGAGAAAAAAACTATAGAGATTTTGACAGATGATTTCACCAGACCAATGATCAAGAAATATGTGGTTATGCATACCTAAGCCATTCAGAGTTACTTTCAACAGTTTTAGGCCTTTCCTCATAAGAAGCCAGAGGCATTTGGGGAACTGAGTTAGCTTACATGCTCAGCTTCCTGGCATTATTCCTTTGAGCTGAGAGAGCAGTATGTGTGCCAGATTAGAAAGATTGTTCTCAATTACCGCCTTTCCAGTCTGCTCTCTCTGCTCCAGCTAATCAAATGGTACTCCAGATTACTGTCTTGCTGAGCAACAATTTCATATAAATTACAAGAGAGAGGAGTGAGCACTCGCCTTCTCAGTAATTTTCACCACAAGAGCATCATCTCTGATCCCAATGCTTCTTCACTGCCAGCAAAATGTAAGTGGATCTGTAAGCCAACAAATGCCCTTCCTGTGCTGGGATGGAAAGTTTATCAGCGCCATTGGCCAAGATTCAGTTGAGAGGTGTTGGGGTGAGGGTATTCTTTGTGTGTTAAGAGGATTTAGGGTAATTACTAAGTCTGATCTGGCGACACCAGCCTCACTGAGCCTAAGAACAAAGGCAGAGAGAGATTTTGACAGCAGGAGACAGGTCACCATTGTCCCTCAGTTCTTTTAAGGGATGGGTTCTAGGATTCCCAAAGACTCTTCTACATGCTCAGATTCCGTACATAAAATGGTATAAGTATTTGCATATAACATACACACATTTCTCTGTATACCTTAAATCATCTCTAGATCATACATCAAATACAATGTAAAGGCTATTTAAATATTTGTTAGAGTGCATTATTGAGGGAATAATGTAGGTTTTCTTTTCTTTTTTCTTTTTTTTGCCCCTTGACTGGTTGAACATATGGATACAGAACAGGCAATATAGAGGGACAACTGTTATTCCCTCATAGTTGCAATCCATTGTGTCTTGGTTTTGCTTCAAAGTTCACTCTGCCTAACCAGGACCAGCCAGACTTCAGGAGGACAGGTGAGAATACCCAGCAGTTGCTATAAGCCAGGTGTTTGATCATGGGAGGCACCTACTGATCTTAAGTTCTGGCAGCAACAACATCAAACAAATTTACTATGCCATTTTTTTTTAAATGTCCATGGGCATGGTTTCCTTACCATATGAACCTTTCCTTCTCGTGGTGGGAGCCCTCTGTTAACTTTTCTTCTTCTGCTTATTTGGCTGAACAGCATAAATCCTGTTAAACTCTCCAGTGTTCTCCCCACACTGGTGGCTGGAGAACTCTGTAACTCCCCATGTTCCCTTAAACAATAAAGTCTCCCACTATACCTTAATATCTTATTGTCTATGATTTTATTTCTTTTACTTTGTAGATAAGAATTCCGGTACTCCTTAAATTTTGGGGTACACTGGAATTTTTGAGCTGGGCATTATCTAAATTCTAACCCCTAGCTCACCCCGTTACAAGGGGACCCATCAGCACAAGTTATTGCTCTTTTCGTTCACCAAGAAGACAAGCCTGATGACCCTATACGCCAACCTGGTATTTTATTGTCTATGATATGTCCTTCCAGGCCTATGATCTAGGCTTGCGACTTTGAAGTCAACTCTTGGGCACCAGTCTGTGTGCAATCGAAGCCAATTATTTTTATGAGTTTATAGCAGCGGGTTAAGGGCATACCTTGCTGGCTGCCATGGAGAAGTATTTGAAGGCAGTGGCATTATTTTGTGGTGCCGCAGCATTCCCCTCTAAATACATCTAGGGGAAAAAATTAAAGAAAGATGTAAAAGGCATAAGAAGTTGAGAGTGAGGCAAATATTTTCAAACTCACGAACAATGGTTACAGAGCACTGTGCATGTTGCACATACCACTGAATTGTTGGTTTTAAAATAGTAAATTTAAACTTATTTGAATCTTACCCCCAAACTTATGATATAATTATATTATTATAATATGTAATAATATATAAAATAATACATAAAACTTATATAATTATATGATATAATTATAAGCAAAATTTATGATATAATTTATAGACATATACTCTGGAGGGATCTTGCCTTGGGGCAACGAAATGGGTTCTATTTGTGTTTTCTCATCTAAATTACTGGCATCTAAATTACTGTGTGTAACATGCATTTCTGGAAGCAGGGTGCTCATTCCCATGGTTACGAATGCAAATCGGTTACAAGAGGCCTAGGGCAGCAATGGGAAGGAGAGGGAGTGGTCTGAAAGGAGGGAGAGCATTCCATCAGAGGAGTCAGAGGACTGATCTCGACTTTGGGGTACAGCTGGCTTTCATTTCAGGGGTGGAGGAAAGAGACCCCTGACTGGGCTGAGCACTGTACCAGCTTCCAGGGCACCTAGGCTGCACCTCCTGCTTGTTGGGCTTGGAGGGAGCTCATGGGCTTATCACAGAGGAGCCCTGGGCTGGGTGCTTTAGGTAAAGGCTAATGTTCTAAGGGTTTCTGTCCTACCTGCCACTTCAAGAGGACCACCTGCTGGTTGCAGCTAAATATCCTGTCAGCTGCTGCCATAAAGAAGCCTGCAGTCCTGGTCACACTCTACTCTGAGTTCAGTTAGCTGTACCAGTTATTTCTTAGGTTGTTTGTGTGTATGTGTTTGACTGTTTTTAATTTTGCTTTGCAATCCTAAGGATTGAATGTAGGCCTTTGTGTGTGTTAGGTAAGCCTTCTGCCCTTGAGCTACATCCTCCACCCTTTTCTTAGTTTTTTAAGAAATTAAAAGAACTGGGCTGGAGAGATGGCTCAGCGGTTAAGGCACTTGCCTCCAGTGCCTAAGGCCCCGGGTTATATCTTTGCTTGAAAATGAATAAATAAAATATTAAAAAAAGAAATTAAAAGAACTGATCAACTTGAAGCATGTACCTTTCCTATAAATGCCATGGCATTTGCACTCCCGGCCTTTGCTGCCTTTAGAAAGTAGTATAGTGCTTTCTGAAGAGAAAGGGAACAGTGTTATTGATGATCACAAGTATATCTTACAAAATGCCTTTTTGAAAAAAAATTGATTCATTCAATATGCATTCAAAATACCAATGAAATAAACACTTTGTTCAAGGCACTAATCCAAGTGCTATTTCAATCATAAACCTGGAGAGTGGGAAGAGTTTATATATATATATATATATATATATATATATATATATATATATATAATATTCGAAGCATAGGATATAGATATGTCACATATAATTTTAGAATGTGAAGACTTGTTTTCTTCTTACATTTGGAAAAGCCTGATAGGCATGTGACTTTGTAGGAAGAGATGAATCCCAGCTAAATAGAGCTAAATAGTCCATTATTTGGAAAAGTAGGTTTCTATGTAAGACTATGTACTTATTTTATAAGACAATTGTACTGTAGTTGGCAGAATCCCCATGTTTTCAAGGCAGAGTAAGAGCAGACACATCTGGCTACCTGCTGAGAGCATGTCGTTCTGCAGAGGTGAGTTTCAAGACAATTTCTTCTACATCAAATTGAGGGAGCCTGGGAAAGCCTCTGGGTTCTAACATCATATCAAACAATGCAGAATACTTGAGGGAAGGCTCCTTATTCCTTGCTGCTACATTCTGTAGTCCTCCTCCTATCTCTCTAAAAGATCCCTGAGAAACCACATGCAGTGATCAAAGTGATCAATCCCAGGAATGAGACTTGAAGACAACTTTTGAGGGTGTCTTATTAGGACACAACTCTCTGGTCTTTAATAACATCTTGGGAACTCGGGAGATGGCTTAGCAGGTAAAGGTATTTGCTTACAAAACCTGTAGGCTCAGGTTCAATCCATCAGTACCCATGTAAATTCAGATGTACAATGTGGCGCATGCATCTGGAGTTTGGTTGGGTGTCAAAAGGCCCTGATGTGTGCTCTCTCTCCTTATAAATAAATTTTAAAAAATAAAATAAAATGAGAAAGTCTTGCTGGGCATGGTGGCACGTACCTTTAATCCTCACACTTGGGAGGCCAAGGTAGGAGGATCACTGTGAGTTCAAGGCCATCCTGAGACTACAGAGTGAATTCCAGGAAGCCTGAGCTAGAGAGAGACCCTACCTCAAAAACAAAACACCAGCAGCAAAAAAATTTAAGACATCTTGACTATGTCAACGAGCAATGATCTGTTTCTAAAAGGGGAGAATGTTCAGGGAAGAAATGTCAACAATGCTTTTTTTTCGACAATTTTTTATTTTTTTGAGGCAGGGTCTCATTCTAGGTCAGGCTCACCTGGAATCCACTAATTATCAAATAAAAAAAAATTGTGAGGCTGGTTGTAGTGTCCCACACCTTTAGTCCCAGGCTGGCCCTGAATGCACAGAGATCCTCCTACTTCTGCCTTCCAAGTGCTGGGACTAAAGGTGTGGGACTCTACAACCAGCCTCACAATTTTTTTTATTTGATAATTTGCTCTAAAAATGTTACCTGCTTGTTTTGAAACCTAGTCTTTTGTTACTAAAGTTAGTTTTCCTTTTGGACATAAGTAAAACTGCCACCTTCAATGAACTTGACCACACCATAGGTCTATTCATCTATCTTTTCCAATATTCATTTCCCTTTCAAACACTTGATTAAGAGCCGGAGGGATGGCTCAGGAGTAAGGCCCACAGGGAAACAGACCTCAGCATCGTCAGAGCCTCACAAGCTCCAGAAGCAGAATAAGATTTCTCAGGCTCAAAACCAGCCAGAAGAGCAATGGATCTCGAAACCCAATGTTCTACTCCTGCCACAGTGACTGAGAAACCCACTGGCAGGTTAGTGTATGGGCCTCTGCAAGCGCACATACATGTGCATATACCACACACACACACACACACACACACACACACACACACACACACACAAGAAACTTGATTGAGATTTTCTATATGCCTGGTGGTATGTTAAATGTTAAAAGTGATACATAGATGAGCAAAATACAGTCCATATATTTGCTCCCTGATAATGATGCTGAGAAGAAAGGACTGTATTTTAATAGTAGTGAGTTTAGGTGAGAGACAAGATAAAAGGAATACCAAAAAGAACTATCTGGGTTAGGCTGGAAAGATTCCTCAGTGGTTGGGGCACTTTCCTGCAGAGCCTAATGATCTGGTTTTGATTCCCCAGGGCCCACATAAAGCCAGATGTACAAAGTGGCACATGTATTTAGTGTTTGTCTGCAGTGGCTGAAGGCCCTGGCATGCCAATTTCTCTCTCTCTTTCTCTCTCTCTCTCATTGCAAATAAATTAATAAATATTTTTGTAAGAAAAGAACTACATGGGTAGAAGATGAAACCAATATAATCAGTTTTGCTTACAAGAGTTTTCTTTCTGAACCTTTACACTATCATAAGGAAGGTATTACTAATATTTGTTCCTCTCCATTGGTACTTAAAATCACATAGTCTATATTAGTCTCCCATAAACTGCCTGAATGCAATTCCCATGTCCATGACACTCTTAACTCCATATCAAGAGGAAAGTTAAAATGATAGGAGCCTATACACAAGTCATCAGAGACCAGAGCTGTACCAAGAACAAAGGAATGGAACATCCAAGCCATATCTAAGAAACTGAGGCTGGAATTAGAATATCTAAAATTGGGGCTGGAGAGATGGCTCAGCGGTTAAGGCACTTGCCTCCAGTGCCTGAGGCCCCGGTTCAATTCCCCAGTACCCACATAAGCCAGACCCACAAGGTGGTGGCTCTGGTGCTTGCTTGCTTTCTCTGTCTCTGTCTCTCTCTCTGCTTGAAAATGAATAAATAAAATATTTTTTAAAATCTTAAAAAAAAGAATATCTAAAATTGCAGAAGTTAGAGAAGGTTTGAGATTTGAATAACGGATTAAGGATTTTATTTTTTATACCCAGGCTGCATTTTTATATATGTTATATATATTTAAGATAATTTAGCCCAGGCTGTCTTTCAATTTGTGATCTTCCAATGCTTCCAAGTGTCTAGAATTACAGGAATGTGCTGCTATGCTTGGCCTTCGGCCATGGCATTCTTGGCTGGGTACGTGGACAGCAGGAAACCTGGGCCCCTGGTCTCCTCCATTCAGATGGTGCTCAGTCTCAGCTACATACTTGCTTGCCTATTTTGAATATTCCACCTCTCTCTCAGTCTTGTTCATGTCCACACTGCCCAGGCCAGTATCTTAGGCAGAAAGACGTCATCAATTGAACTGCTGGTTCTGTCTTCTTTCTTCTTCTGATGGTTCTTGTTCTTGCCGTTGGGCTGAGGGGAATCAGGCTGTCATTCTGCAGAGGTTGTGTGGGAGAGGGGTGGCTCGGAAGCCACTGGGTGTGTCTTCTCCCTGACATGGTTTAGCTTGTTCTTGTGATCACTGTTAGTGTTAACTTTCCTCTCCTTTCTCCTGTGCTGAGACGGCAGTGAGGTTCACCACTGTAGCCTTTGACTCTGCTTAGGATCTGGCCTGGGAGTTAATTTTATTTTTCAGTGAATAAACACAGTTGGAGTTTATGAGCACTGGGGAATCTTGAAACTAAAATCTCTGGAATAATCTAAGTGTCCACTGGGTAGGAGAAAGATCTAGCAATGCATGACTTGTCAAATTAGAGACATCAGTATTTTTTAGAAAAGGCATTTTTTTTTTAAATGAAGGGTTCTCCTATCCAAGTGCTAACCAGACCTGACCTCTGCTTAGCTTCTGAGATCTGATGAGACTGAGTGCATTCAGGCTTGCATTGCCTTAGATTCTTGTGGGTGTCTGTGAGCCAGAGGGAGGTTTGCACCCATGCGTGTCACAGTATCTGCAGATTTGATTCTCCTCCTCTGTGTTCTCAGAGCACCCTGTCCTGTTCCTACCATGGCTTTCACTCACTGATTTAATCGTCTTATTTTGTCTCCGTGACTATTGGGTCTTCTGTATTTAGCATTGTGTCTTCCATATGTTAAACACTCAGAAAAATACTTGAAGAATGAATGAATAAATGAATGAATATTTATGACTCTCTAAAACAAGAGAGCTGGACTTTAGCCTTTATGGGACTTTCTAGCCCAAGTATTAAGGATCTATGAAATCATTTTCTGAATATAATTTCGTGAATTTGCTCCTGATTGCTTTGCAATAGAGAGGTCTGAAAAAGAAAAGCTTGCTTTTGGGAAATCATAATTCAAAGTTTTAAAAGAAAATAATCTACTTAAAAGCAAATAAACTCCTGAATTTTCCTAGCCCTTTAATAACATGACCCCACAAAGTACAAAAGAAATAGAGACTTGGTAAGACATTCTCCACTGTCCTGGCTTATGGAACTTCAATTCTCAGTTGTTTCTTCTTAAATTTACCTGTTCTAATGTTATTGCTTCAATTGTATAAAAATGTCTTAAATGCCAGTGTGGTGGTGCACACCTTTAATTCCAGCACTTGGGAGGATGACAAAGGAGGATCCTTGTGAGTTCAAGACCAGCCTGCAGCTATATAGAGTGAGTACCAGATTAACCCGGGCTACCTCAGAAAAACAGTACAAAACAAAAATCATCCCCCCCTCAATGTTGTAACATCACATGGAAGCTATTTTGATGGATATACATGTGTCAACGTAAGATTTTGCTTTCAAAGAATTTGAGATGAGCCTGGGTTTGTAGTGTTTGCCTAGCATGCACAAAGCCCTGGGTTTGATCCCTGGAACTGCATAAAACCAGGTGTGATGGTGCAACCTGTAATCTAAGCACTCAGGAGGAAGAGGTAAAAGGATCAGAAGTTCAAAGTCATTCTTGGCTACATAAAGAGTTTGAGGCCTGCCTGGGCTACATGAGACCTTGTCTCAAAAAAAAAAAAAAAGAATTTGTAGATCAATTATTCATCCATCTACCCACCCATCCTTTAAATACTTATTTAGCACTTATCATTATATTTTGTTGATTTTAAGATGAACATCTCCTTCACATTTTAATCAGGGCACTTCTTACTGCCAATGGCATATTATAATTTAAATTTCTATTCAAAGTGTTTTTAGTTGCTTGTATGTATATGTGTGTGGTGTCTGCTCCTATATGCCCTCACCTGTGGTCGTGGTTGGAATGCTCACTTGGGTGGGGCAGAGCTCTTGTCTTGTCCCTCGCTCTTCTCTCTCTCTCTCTCTCTCTCTCTCTCTCTCTCTCTCTCTCTCTCTCTCTGTTCGGGCCAGTCTCTTACTGATATTGGAACTTAATGCTTTTGCAAGCCCCACCGATTCTCTGGTCTCTGCTCTCCTTTGTAGGACAGGGGTTCCAGCTGTTTGTATGGATTCTAGAGATTTGAACTTGGTCAGTTCCGGGCCCCCTCAGGTCCTCATGTTGCACACTTGACCACTGAGCCATCTCTCCAGCCCTGATAATAGCTTTTCTATTTTAGAGCTTGAACGATGTAAAATAATGCTCTAGTTGACAATTGATGTGTTATACAAGGCAGTGTGTATTTTAAGTGAAGTTTTATTAATCTCTCTCTTTTTAAAAGTAAGTGTGGCTTTTAGAAAATCCTTAGTTTAGTTAGTCAGTTTGCAACATTTCCCCTAGAGATAAAATGTGAAGAAAATGTATTTTTCTGAAAACTTTTATAAACATGTCTTTTATCCCAGGCTCTATAAAGCATTATAAAAAGGGATGAGATTAGCTCTTCCTCTTAAAGGGCCCAGGAAAGATAAATCAGTTGTCATTTAGATAGTCATTATCACGCCACTGTCAGTGTTAATTTAATCCACATTAATATGCACCCAAGAACCCTGCTTTCCTAACCCAGCCCATTTGGGACCGGTAAAATTGAGGAATTCAAACTAAAATTTGTGAATGTAAAAATACAAGATAATGTAATCAAGAATTTTACATGCAATGTCTTTCAATAATTAAGAATTTGGTCAGAGAGAGCCAAAATTGTTGCTTGTGATGATAACTCATGAAGGATGTTAGAGGATTAATTAACCATTCAGATACACAGTGGAGGGAAAAAAAAGCAAATAAACTGGAGTTCATTTGCAGTGGCTGGAGGCCTTGTGCCCATTCTCTCTGCCTCTCTCTCTCTCTCTCTCTCTCTCTCTCTCTCTCTCTCTCTCTTTCTCTCTCTCTCTCAAATAAATAAATAAAATATTTTTAAAAAATCACCCTCATCTCCCCAGTGGTGCTGATGACTTTGGCACTACAGGAACTTCTCCATGATGCTGGCATTTTTCAGAGGAGGATCCACATAGGTCAAGTTTATTTGCTGTTTTCCCTCCGCTGTGTATCTGAATGGTTAATTAATCCTCTAACCTCACCATGAGAAGGTAAGGCTAAACAAAATGACAAAAGGTCTTTGACAAAAATTCTAAAGATGCTCGGTGTATTTTAAAATGCAATAAATGCAGTCTGTCCTCAATTCCAGCCAAGTTCAGCTGCTTATGCAGAAACTTGCTCCATGGACGTTGTGCAGCTGGCCTTTGAGGCAGAAGGTTGGAGGCCTTGGGGCGGGGGTGGGAGGTGGGAAGAGGTTAGTCCCATTGGAGTATGGGGGACCCCTAGCCCCAGCTGCTCCTCAGAAGTCAGGTAGTAAAGTACTCTCTGGTGAACTTTGTTTCCCAGAAGCCAGGATGCAGCTCTGAGGAAAGCAGCAGCTGTGAGCTTTCCCTAGCAACCTTTCCCCTCTCCTCTTCCCCTTCCCATGGCTCCCCCAGCCCCCCTCACTTGCCCCAGACTACTGAATGTGGAGACCGACTTACATAGTAATCCTGATCTAGGCCTTTCCTTCCGATTAGATGTAATTGTCCAAGAGATACCTAGGAACAATGGGTTTCAAAATTGATTTTCACAGCAATATTTATTTCAGTCAAAAAAGAGAAAACATGACTTGGTGATTTTACTATAACATGTTGATTCGGTTCTATGCAGTTGGCATGTTTTGAAAGAAGCAGGGAAACATTCCAGACAGTATCTTTCAACTGGGTAACTGGGCATATGGCTTTCTTTATGTCAGGCAGCTGGCCGGCAGGTGTGTAGTGGCAACCGGACACATGGACCTTAGTGCATGTTCACACGTGTCGCTCTCATTCTCAAAGACAGAACCCTGGATTCTTACAGGACTTAGCAACATTAGAGGATGTGCACCTAGGGAGGGAGAAAGAATGGGCACACCAGGGCCTCTTGCCACTGCAAAAATAAAACTCCAGATACATGCACCACATTGTGTATTTGGCTTTACATAGGTATTTGGGAGTTGATCTGGGGCCGGCAGGCTTTGCAAGCAAGTGCCTTTTACTGCTGAGACATCTCCCCAGCCCCAAACTTGGCTTTTAAAAGATGATTTTTTTTTCAGGAAGACAGGAAAAAAAATCTTATTACTATGGCAACTAGTTCTCCAATAGGCCAGAGGAATTGCAAGTGGAGGGGAACAAAGCAGAAGTAGGGTCAGAAGGAGAGGATGTCTCTTCCTGTTCCCATTCCGGATGGGGCGATGTCCTCCCCCTAGCATTCAACAGAGAATGACAATTTGCTTGTTCTAAGAATTCAGTCTCTTCTATATACATTACTTGTATCTGAACATCTCCTCTTTCTGCCAAAAACTTATAGTATTGGTATATGTCCCAATCCAAAATCTCACTGTTAGAACTCAGATTTTCAGGTCTCTCAGTTAGTCTCACTTTTTCCACTGGAATACCTTCACTTTTTTCCAATTTATCGGCAACTGTGAATAGAAACAAAGCCAAAAAACAGCTGGACAACACAGGCTACAAGAATTAACAGTTAACTTAGAGGAGGTGTATTTTGTTTATGTGGTACAGAAATCTGGTCTACTAACAGGGTGGCCCACAGGAAACAGACATTTTCTGATGTTTGTTTATTTTGTTCTGCAAAAAATGTAAAAACATCTGCTTCTTTGAAAGCCATGTAAATATTATTGATAGATATCATATTCCTCTGAGGACCTTGGCCAAGAGGCTTAAGGAAAGAGGGCAGAAGCAGCCCACTGACTCCTGCATGCTGACCTTTCCTGGGATGGGCATTACAATCCAGGAACAATAATTACTCCTTAGTTCTTTCTTACAGTCACTGAAAATATAATAAAAACAATATGATTGAACACACCTAAGTATGCAGTTTTAAATGTATACATAAAAATTCCATTTTCATTAAGAAAATGAAGTGATCTTGTTATACATAGCATCTTAAATTCAAACCTTGTCAATTAAAAAAAAGTCCTACTCTCGGATGTGAAAATGCAGGTTTAGATGTAATTCTGAATCCAGGAATTAACCAGATGGACATTCTTCACACCTTAAAAGACTTCTTTAAAACTGCCATGTAATCTGTTTCAGTGATGTTTTGAAAGGAAATGTTACACTCAGCTCGAAAATGCTTCTAGGAACATAGATCAGCCAAAGATTGGGCAATACAAGAATAATTGTCTGAACTCTTTCCAGCTGGAGTGACTTGCATTTGGTTCATTAGAATTTTTAACAAGCAATCTAACATTTTAAATGTCAGACTAAGGGGAACTACCTAATATTTATTGTGCTCCAGTTACATTTGCAGGTTAACGACTGCACGCTACAAGAACAAGTCAAACAGAAAAGTTTGGAGGTAAGTATTAGCTAAATTAAAAGACGAGTACAATCATTTAGAACGTTCGGAAACTAGGAAGCAAAAACTCTACATTGCTTTAAAAGAATTATAATATGGCAGATGTTAAGCTCGTATGCATTTTATATTTTCATCAGTGTTTGCCAACTGGTATTGACATTTTTAAATTGCTTGGCAAGTCTGTTTTATTTCTAGTGTTGGGGAACTGAAGCTAGGGTTTTGTGCATACTAGACAAGTGCTGTACCATTGAACTATCCCCTAAGCATCAAGTCCATTTATGTTAAAATAAACTATGAGAATTACTCACTATAATCTGCCACATTCTTGTAATGATTTAGGGCAACTTCACAATTCTGTAGAACATTAATTCCAGACAAATATCTGTATCCCTAAAATGCAAGAATATATATATATATATATATATATTCAGATAAGATTATAGTTGTAACACACCCATTTTGCTCCAATAATATTTAATTTACAAACCAAAATCATCTGGGACATCATGCTTCCTCCAGCACTTCCAAAGGTGTAATATATCAATGCCTGTGGTATAAGATAAGACAAAATCATACTGGTGTTTTAAATTTGGAGCTCAAATCAAGCACTGCCTTTTTACCCCTACCCCAGCAATGCGCCTTGAGCTACTCCAAAGTAAATTCAAAATTTCAGTCTGTTCTGTTGGGGGGAATTATGAGGCTATGTGAAATGATAAGATAAAGGCATTTGTTGGAGTCACCTTCACATTGGTGGCAGAAAGTGACCAACCAAAAGCAGCTTAAAGTGTCTCCTTTGGCTTATAGACTCAAGGGGAAGCTCCATGATGGCGGGGAAAATGATGGCATGAGAATAGGCTGGACATCACCTTCTCGCTAACATCAGGTGGACAACAGCAGCAGGAGAGTGTGCCAGACACTGGCAAGGGGAAGCTGGGTATAACACCCATCAGCCTGCCCCCAACATCGCACCTCCAATAAGGATCCAATTTCCAAATTGTCATCAGCTAGGGATCAAGCATTCAGGACACACAAGTTTATGTGGGAGGGAATACCTGAATTAAATTACCATAGCATTGTATATGAAATTTCATCATCATCATAAAATCTGCACAAAGTAGGTATTAACTACCTTCAATAAGGAACCTGAAATAGGAGACTTTAAGAAACTTCACCCACCACGACTCAGGAAACTGAGCGGAAGAGGGGGCGGAAAGATTGTGAGAGCCGTGGTGGGGGAGACTATCCAGAGGCATGGCACCCCTCAGTAACAACACACTTGGGCCAGGAGAACCAGGCTGAGTACTAGGCTATCCATGGGCCCCTGCCACAAGGACTGATCCAGACAACCCATGGAGGAGGATATCCAGCTGATTGGGGATGGGGAGGGGAGTATTGGGGAATTGGGGATAACAACTCATTGTTTGCCCACTAAATAATATAACTCATTATGGACAATAAATATATATTTAAAAAATAAATTAAAAAAAGAAACTCGTTGCAGAAGATTTCTTACTTTCTCTGTTGAGAGGTACTTTTAACCACACGAGGCGCTTTGACCACATAGAATGAGCCTCTTCAAAAATAGATTCCAAGCCAGGCATGGTGCACACGGCTTTAATCCCAGCACTAGGGAGGCTTGGGTAGGAAGATCACTGTGAGTTCGAGACCAGCCTGGAGCTATAAAATGAGTTCAGTCTAGGCTAGAGTGAGACCCCACTTCAAAACAAACAAACAAACAAACAAAAGAATAGATTCCACTCAAAGCCTCTTTAAATAAATCATTTTTGGGATGAAGAGATGTCTTAGCGATGCATTTGCCTGCAATGCAGAAGGACCAGAGTTCGATTCCCCAGTGCCCTTATACAGCCAGATGCACAAGAGGGCACATGTGTCTGGAGTTCATTCGCAGTGGCTTGGAGGCCCTGGTGCGCCCATATTCTCTCTCTCTCTCTCTCTCTCTCTCTCTCTCTCTCTCAAATAAATAAATAAAATATTTTAAAAAATCAGTTTTCTGCCAGAAAAAAAGGAGCATTAACTTTACCTTGGCTTGGTCATATTCCATTCCTATTCCATAAGAAGATAAAAACCCCAATGCCTAAGGGGCAAAAGAAAACGCAAAGTCAAATAAATTCATTTGTTTCACAGTTTTTCTTGTCTCTATTGATGAAGGGCGTTTTACATTCTGCTCCATAATAATTTGTGTTGTTATTTCTTATACCCTAACAAAGTGCTTTTATGAAAGCTATGAGAATTTATAAAATCATCTTATGAGACTTTGTCAAATGCCAACTATGTTAAGAGACACTAAGATCTAATAATTCAATCACAATCACCTTAGAAAATTAGTAATTGTGTTCCACTTTCAAAGACAAAGAACTGTGCTGCTTTTTAAATGAAGAAGTTGACTCTAGAGGGCTTTATTTTTCTCTCTCAAAAGTATAGTAGTTGTAACTCATGGCTCAGAGTATCACATGCCATTTACACAAAGCATGCACTGATAAAATAGCTTCTATGGTTCTTTAAATCTTCAAATTCCCTTTTTCATCTTTAAAAGCTCTCCCTTAAAGAAAATAAACCATGAACACTTTGACTGCAGATGGATGGCGCCTACAGTCTTGGTATTCTTTTAATCTCATAGTGCATATTTAAAATGGCTACATTGGCTCTCTTTAAGAACAACTTTAGCCAGTTTTAGATTTAATTTTTTTTGCAACTTCTGCCTAAACTTTGACAGTAAACAACTATTCTGACCTTTAAATGCAGGCATGGTTTAATTTAGTTAGGCTTGTATTTTGAGACGCTCTTATAAGGGTATCATTTTGTACAGAGCTAGCATACTTTTTGATCTGATCCTCTTGAAAAAATATGTGAACCCATGAAGTTGTAAAGTGGTTGGTGTGATTGGGGAGAGGAGAGTCCTCTGTACAAAAGTCAGTCTAAAGAGTAAGGACCACAATGATTTGACCACCTTTATGTAACCAAAGCCAAAGTCATGCTTGCTCCTTCCTTAGCAGAAAAAATAATGGTGCATGATTTTGAATTCTTTAAAGCACCCAACTTTCATTTATTTATTTGTTTATTTATTATTTATTTATTGCTTCTTAAAGCATGACAAGATCACAGAGGAAGTGAGGAGGGGTTGCAGCTGTCATTTAGTAAAACTCTGCTAGCTACTGTCAGCAGTGTCCTATTGCTTCACACCTGAGCTTGGTCACCGAATGACTCTTTGATCATTAGGTTTTAGTATTCTGTCTTTTTCTTAGATAAAGGTGAGATGAAACGAGATGGATTATAGAATGATTAAATCTTAATCCAGTAGAGAGACAGGCTGTGAGTTGAGAGAAGCTATCTACAAGGGGTGACATCAATGACCCTTTCAGTGGTTTTTAAACGTCAAGCTCTGAACGTTGCATGGTTTATAAGACTTGGTTCTGAACTCATTGTTCTGTGGGGTTATTTATTTGCTTGCTTGCTTGCTTGTGTGTGTGGGGGGGGGCATGCCAGGATCTCTTGCTGCTGCAAAGGAATGCTGAACCAGCTTTATGGGTTGCTAAGGAGTTGAACCCACAGGCTGGCAGGCTTTGCAAGCAAGTACCTTTAACCACCAAGCCATCTCCCCAGGCTCTATGGAATGGTTTCAAAGGAAATATTATAGTAGCTGGGATTTAATAAAAAGAGTTAAATGTCAAGAATATTTTCATGTATTCAAGGTAAATTATTCAGGTTCTATAACAACAATTTAAAAATTAAATATTCCTCCTTTTCCTTTTTATATAAGAAATTGTTAAAGGAGACAAAAGACTAAGCATTTTCCCTTTAATTATTGTACAACTCTTGAAAGCATCTGTGATCATTACCTCAGCTCAAATTGCATGCCAGAGAAAAGGGTGAATCAACTCTAATGAGCAACTCAGACACTGCCTGTACTCTTAATACATAACACCAGGGAGAAATGCTCTATACGGTTAAGTCTTGAATAATCAAAGTGATTATTGGGTTGATACTAAAAATGACTTTTCAGTAGTAGCAGAGTGCTAATAACCATAGTCCTTCCAGGAAACTCTTCACTCATTCAAATTGAAATAAATGAAGAATATGTAGAATCTTTGCCATAGATATATAATTATTCTGGAATCACAAAATGTGTAGAAATATGCTCACACATATAGTTCTACTTTATATATCAATTGTAGTTATTTTTACATACTACAATGGATTTTCTTATTCACAGTAAAGCTGTTTTGCACTATGTAACTAAGAAGTGCATGTATCTAAGTGAATAACTTTATTCATGACAAAGGCAGTACATACCTATGAAAGAAACATTTAGAGAAAAAGAAAACAGAAAAGTACCTTTAAAGGAAAAAATAGCCATAAATAGTTCCACCACTTAGAGATGGTCACTGATGGTTTAAGTTTTAAGGCTAATGCAGTGTGATCCAGGCTGCCCTGGAATTCACTCTGTAGTCTCAGGGTCGCCTTGAACTCACAGTGATCCTTCTACCTCTGCCTCCCGAGTGCTGGGATTAAAGGCGTGCTTGGATGAATTCTACTTCTTTTAATGGCAAATTAACAGACAAATCTATTGATAATAGTCATCAATAGAAAAACAATTTTTTTTTCTAGTTAGGAATTTCTACCTCCTAAGTGAGAATCAGAGAAATAAAAAAAGATAAATTAATTTACCTCTAACCAACTAAAACACACTGTTTTATAGGACTTCTTATAGAGTATGGCTCTTCGAAATTTCTTCAATTTCTACCATTTTCATCAAGACTACCCTATTAGTAGTTTTTAGTATTTGAATGATACAGATTCTTTGAAAATCACCTCAGTGGACCTTGTTCATAATTTTAATTGCTTTTTTTGTCCTTCTGAATATTTTCTTCAATTTACTTGGATTTTGATAGGTGTTAGTGTTCAAGGTTCATGAAAAGAAACAATTATCTCTCTTCATTCAGCTTCCCTTTGTATATAATTCCACCCCTCCATGCCACTGTGTAAGATGGATTATCTTTTCTTGTTTTTCTTTGCTAATTTACGTTTCTATTAGATTTATGATACTTTAGGCTCCTCTAGTGTATTTCAGAATTTCTGTTTGTTTTCCCTTTTCCTCAGAAAGTATGGGTCCTCACATTATCATTATCTCTCCCTATATATGCACACGTTATCTATGCATATGTCATATGCCTCTCTGTATGTTTGCATATATATATGTGTGTGTGTGTGTGTGTGTGTGTGTGTGTGTGTGTTCACATTTTAAGCTTCTTTAGCCACACTTTTGTGCAACATTGTTCTCACAGTTCCCAGAAATACTTCCAATAGTAGCACAGGCAATGTTCCTATTTCAGACTGGTACAAACAGCAAGGACAGAAAGGAGTTCACCAGGCGAGTCCTATTAGAGAGCTGTGACCAGTATGGCTGTGGCCAGCTTGGTTCCAGCAGCAACGAGCCATTAAACAAAGTATTATTTGTGGCACAAAATCTCCTCAACTCATTTGGGCCAGAGGAAGACCCTACCTCGAAAATTATAAACAAACAAAAATAAAGAGATACATCGGCACTGAGAGGACTTGCTGTTGGAAACAGAGTTGCCCATTGTGTTGACAGGGAGAGTCATAATATAGGACTGAATCCAGCCGTATGCTGGGGCAGGGTTGTGGATGCTTTCTAGGATGCCAGGATATCAGGGAAAATACAATAGGGACCTGGGCAGAAGATTTTTTAGCAACTAATAATTCATTCAATTCTTTTCTGAAACAGGGTCTTCTATGTCCCTGGATGGCCTGGAACTCACTAGGTAGATGATGATGACCTTGAACTTCTGATTCTGCTACATCTATCTCCCAAGTGCTTGGGTTACAGACATTTGTTACCACACTTGGTATATGCAGTACTGGGGATTGAACCCAAGACTTTGTGCATGTTAATCAAGCACTCTACAAACTGAGCTACATTACCAACTTTGTATCATTTTATTTTTTATTACCAGCTCCAACTTTGTATTTTTTTTTGTCCCAGACACTTTGGTAACTGTTAGAGATACAATAATGAACCAGACACAGTACCCAATGTTTTATCATTATTTTAACTTTACAGATAAAGATTAGAAAGGTGGCTTTACCTGTCATGGGTCTCTAACTTCCAGTTCAACTAAGTCTAAAAACTCACAGGAATCCTGCAGACCTCATCTT
Source organism: Zapus hudsonius (assembly GCA_004024765.1). NCBI lineage: Eukaryota > Metazoa > Chordata > Mammalia > Rodentia > Dipodidae > Zapus > Zapus hudsonius. Next base: position 28,587 of record PVHP010015337.1, read on the forward strand.
CCACCAGTATTATTCAGCCTCAGGCCCTCCTTTAGGGAGAGTTCTTGGATAGTTCCCTAGAAGCTGGTATCTCAGATGCAAGGAGATGAGACCCATGTGGATGGATGTGAGAGCCATTCCTATGTAACAACTCTCCAAGCACAATACACAGGGTCCCCATTGGATGTTTACCACCATTGGTTTCTGTGGTTCATTGTAGATTCTCCCCCTCCAATGGCAGTTTACCACAGGCTGTTCACATCACACGCCATGCTAGCTGAAAGCATTGTTAGCAAGTTATTCCCATCAGGTTACCAGGAAACAGAATAGTGAACCAAAGGTCAGATTCTTATGCAGAAGAAAGATAAAGAGTTTTGTTAAGTAAGCAGCTACTGCAATGATCAAGCATAAAAGTATTCAAAGTTGAATCTCATGACATAGCCTAATTCCTACACTGTATTTGGTGGTGACAAAAAAAAAATCCTCCAGTTGGAAAGGTTTTAAATAACTTCATTTTCTTCTTCAGACTTTTTGAATTCTCAGATTTTTTTGTTAATGAACATGAATTTATGTTGTAAGCCAGAAAAACATGTTCTTTAAGTAAAAGACTATAGTTCCATGCTTTTGCTATCCATTAAGTGAAAGTGGCTGAAAACAGAATGTGTGCACTTGCATGGTAATTAAGACGCTGTCAAAAGAGAGCTGCACAGAGTCAAGCTCAGTCGTTCTCTGACAGGGTGAAGCCCAGTCTTCGTCATAGCTGACTGCGGATGGCTGGCATCTGAGGCCATCGCTTTTCTTTTTACTTTACAACTTTCTAGGAAATGATTCTGTTCTTCTTGGAATAAAGTGATAAAATGCATTTATTAAAATAAAAAAGAAAATAGCTTAGAAAATATTTGAAACGTGAAAGGCTAATTTAGTCACTTAAGATCATAGATAGAGTTCCATGATTCTTGATAGAGATGAATACGGTCTATATGCCTTAACTGTTACAGGGTCAGAGGTCTTAAATTATGTCAAAATCTGCAGATGGATCTGAAAGATAGGATGGCGGATTAGGGAGCTAGAGCAGTTTTCCCAGGGTTCCCGCTGCCTTCTGACCCTGACACTTCTCCAGTGCATTATGGTAGCCACTGAGTTCATGTGCACAGAGTGGGAATACTGCTACTTAACTCCTTTTAAATGATTTATCTGTGATTATCTGAGGTGTAGCTACTTAAGGTTCCATTTTCTTTTAAAACTCACGTTTTGGGCTTTGTATGATCCTTCTTTAGCCAGGGACTCATATAATTGGATAGCTGCTGTTATGTTTTGCATGCCAAAATTTCCAAAGAGCAAGGCGTCAGCCATTTTTTCCATAGCTTTCAAATTTCCCATGTTGGCCGCTTTGGCAAAAAGTACGTAGGCTCTGTTTCAAGGATATAAAGTCAGCAGGTTTATTATCAAAAGTGAAATTTTCTGCTCTCTCCTTCACACAGTATCTTTCTAACAGGTCATATCCAGTTGTCATTGTTACTAATAATGTGGTTTAGCTGGAATCCATTACATCTCTAGATTAGTACATTAATATATTACATCACCTCTAGGTCAAAGATTTTTAGCTTCAGATATATATGTCTGACGAGAAATGAAGCCACTATAAAGGAGAAATACAAAGGATATATTATGCTTAAAGTGAAGTGAAACACTGAAGACTTCTTTTAAAATAGTGAGTGTTCCCATGATAACTTCCACTGTTTATATTATATTTATATAAAAATACATATACAAAAGAATTATTGAACTTGGGATTCAGGGCGATGGGCACCGGATCCCATACTCTTGGGCTCCCAAGACAAGTTGCACTATGGGAGCAATTGATGGGGAGGCTACTGAAAATAGAATCTAGGTAATCCAGAATTGTGTATATTTGTTAACCTACACTGATCTCACTCTCTGATGGAGATTGTGTTTGTATTTTTCAGGATGCAGCGAGAGAGCTGTGGCCCATATAACCCTACCAACCAACCATAGACCGATAGTTGAGATTCTGGCAAGAGAGGAGCCACCACAGTCATACCGTGGAGGATCCATATGAAACCCCACAGAGAATGTCGGGATGAACAAGGGACCCACAGCCACAGCCATTCAATCAACACAGGATAAGCCAGTGAGACAGAACCAATGATTTTCGACACAAAGACCCCTAAGCTCACAACCTTAAAGCAGCCTTAATACTCATCCACCACGACTCAGGGAACTGAGCAGAAGAGGGGGCAGAAAGATTGTGAGAGCCGTGGTGGGGGAGACTATCCAGAGGCATGGCCAGGAGAACCTGGCTGAATACTAGGTTATCCATGGGCCCCTGTCACAAGGACTGATCCAGATGACCCACGGCGGAGGTTATCCAGCGGATTGGGGAGGGGAGGGCAGTGGGGAATTGGGGATAACAACTCATTGTTTGCCCACTAAATATTGTAACTCATTATGGACAATAAAAAATTATTAAAATTGAAATGTCACATCTAGGAAATGAGAATGATGATCAATTCACATTCCAAAATCATTCTCTAAAAGAAAACTTCAACACAGCAAAGTCAGACTGTTTGGGAAAGCAACCACCACACAGAACTTTAACAAACAGGACTCTAAAATCTGACTGAGTACCTCAGTTCACAACCTGGCTCTACCACTAGTTTGTATACTTCAGTCAAATTAGTTTGCCTTTCAATGCCTCCTTCAGTTATGAGACGGAGGTGTCAGGAGCACCTAACTTCATAAGTTGCTGTGAGATGATTCTGAGTGGAATGCTTGACATAGGGCCAGAATTAGCTATTACTGTTAGGACTATTACATTAAATTTTAAAATTTAATAGCATAATAATTGTTCTGCAATTTAAGTGGTAAATGGCGTGAAATTATAGAGGCCATAAGATTACCTTATGCTGTATTTTCTGAATCTCAAATCAAAAGTCAAATGGAACAATTTGTGATTGAGTCTTCCAAGACCCAAACGCGTCAGAGAAAGAGTTTCCTGAGGATATGTTCATTTATATTTTTCTTTTTTTGATAGTAACAAGAATAAAAGCATTGGGCTGGAGAGATGACTCAGAGGTTAAGGCACTTGGCTCCAGTGCCTAATGCCCCCGGTTCAATTCCCCAGGACCCACATAAGCCAGACCCACAAGGTGGTGGCCCTGATGCATTCTCTCTCTCTCTCTCTCTCTGCTTGAAAATGAATAAATAAAATATTTTAAAAAAAGAATAAAAGCATTAACTTCAATTCATGGCCTTGAGTCAAATATGGAACACACACACACACACACACACACACACACACACACACCACTTTCCCACTTAAAATGACCAGGAGATTTAATTTTATGCACAACCCATCCATACGGATCTTAAGAGAAGTAGCCCTTTGGCAGTGGCTGGAGCAGATGGGTCAAGCAAGAAGAGCCTCAGACAGAGATATCTAGCTCACCAAGGGCCATGTGTCATGGTTTGATCCAGGTGTCCCCACAAACAAATGAATGTGTTCTCAGTGATTGATCCTCAGCTGATGGCAGTTCAGGAATTAGAACCTTGTTAGATCTGTGTTGTCGGGGGTGGGCTTATGGGGTTATAAACCCGCTTCCCCTTGCCAGTATTTGTCACACCTTCCTGCCGCTATTTCCAGTGCTGTGGCAGAGGTGATGTCCACCCATCTGCTCATGCCATCATTTTCCCTGCCAGGATGGAGTCTCCCCTCGAGTCCGTAAGCCAAATAAATCCATTCCTCCACAAGCCGCTTTTGTTTGGGTTCTTTCTGTGCAGCAACTAGAAAGCTGACTGCAACACCGTGTTTCCCCAGTAACATTTGGATGGTGCCAACAAGGTCTGCCGCTAGCATAAGATGTCACCTGGCCCCTTTGGGCCAGTTTCACTGCCTTCTGTGTGCTGCTAGTTTCACAGATGTGAAAGAAAGATGAAAGGGTGAGGGAACCTTGGAAGCTTGTGTCAAGGTCCCAGAAAACTGATGAGGCCAGGCAATGTGGTGCAGGGTCAGGGATCCTTCAAGGCCCTTAGAGGTCATTGCATTGGCTGAAATGGTGAAGCTGAACTTGTAGTGCAGACCCTAAGATGTCGGAGATGCCAGGACCATGGGAGTCCCACCAAGGAAAACTGCAGGCTTGGAGTGGAGCTTACCCTAGAGGGAGGTTATGTGTGCTACACCCAGTAGGGCTCATAACGCAGGGCTTTCTCTCTTTTGTATTCAATTCAGGACCCCAGCCAATGGACAGCGTTACTCACATTCAAGCTGAGTCTTCACTTTCAGTTAAACATTTCAGGAAGCATCCTCATAGACACATTCAGAGGTGTGTTTCCACTGTAATCCTAAATTCTGTTGGGCAGAGCTGTCCAATACCACTGGAACCTAGAATTCCATCAAGAACCCCAAATGCCAGACAGAGCTGTGGGATTTGGTGTTCACCCTGCTCTATTTCTTGATCTTCTTTTGCCAAATTCCCAATCTTCTCTTGTGGAATGGAAATGTCTGTACCATTGTATATTTGAATTATACAACTTGGGTTTTTTTATTTTATAGGAGCTCACAGTTAAGAGTTTGTCTTGTATCTCAGAATATATTTTGGAATTTTGAATAGTGTTTGGACTATTAATAACTATGGAGTCTTTCAGAGCTGGACCAAATGCATTTTGCATTATAAGATAAACAAGACTTTAGGGATCATGGTGAAGTATTATAATTTAAAAGTGATGTGTTTGGGAAATTTGTTGACAAGGGGTGGATTTGTGATGGCTAAATTCGATGGTCAACTTGACAGGATTTAGGATTGTGGTGGAAACACACCCCTGAATGTGTCTATAAGGATGTTTCCCGAAAGGTTTAACTGAAGGTGAAGACTCAGCCTGAATGTGGCTGGCACCGTCCCATGGGCTGGGGTCCTGGATTGAATATAAAAGAGAAAGCAAGCTGAGCACCAGCATTCATCTCTCTGCTTCCACATTGCGGATACAATTTGACTAGCCACCTCACTCTCCTGTTAGATAAACTATACTTTCAATGAGAGCCAAAATAAACCCTCCCTTTCTGAAGTTTCCTCTGTCTGGTGTCTTGAGAGAGCAATGAGAAAAGTAACTCATATACTCGAGAGGCAAACGTTAGGCACTCAGGATAGCCATTAAGAAGAGAACCTGGCATTGGGATACAGACCTCCTTGAGATCTGTCATATGCTCTGCTGGTACAATCCCACAGCCTGTTGAGATTATGCTACACGGCCCAGAAACCTGAGATGTAGCGCCATCCCATAATGATCCAGTCTAGTCCTAGGATGCAGCAATCAGCTAAAATCCTTGTAGGCATTTTTGATTCCATGAGTAAAGTAGATGTCTAACTTTCTTGTTAGGAAATAAAAGGGATACCAGAAGCAGAACTCAAGACTGAACAATTTGCCTCTGTTTAGGAAAGATTAAGATCAGGACTGTGGACTTCTGGTCAAGATGGCAGACTAACAGCCACTCCAGCGCTCCCAGAGTTGATCAGAAGGCAGTGAGAACAATGGATTACCCGATTCTACCAACAAGATCTGAAATGATAGCTGACTCCCTGGCAGGAGATGAACTTCCCATAGCACATCAGCTAGGGCTTGGGTGAAACCACAGAGGAAGTAGAGAGATGAATAAGAGTGCTGCTCCCACACTGAGCCTGACAACCTGAGCCAGGGTGATGAAGATGGTCACAGAGCATACTCAGAACCCTCCAAAGCTGTAATCTAGACAATGTTGAAAGTTCAACACTAACGTAGACTTAAAACCCACCCATCAGAGATCAGGGAACTTTGTGGAAGAGGGGGCAGAAAGAATGTAAGAGCCATGATGGGAGGAATATTCAGAGCCATTGTCCCCCAATGACTGACTGCTGCTTTCACAACACATAACTCTCAATTCTGCTAAACATACCAGAAATACCACTGAAAAGGGCCCAAGGTGGAAGGGGGCCAGGGAGGATGGAAAAGGTACCAATACATGACTTGTTCATGCACGGTTCTTACATCATCATCATCATCATCATCATCAAAGATCTGGGCTGCAATTCCCAAGAGGAAAGAGAGTGGGAGAAACTGAACAACAGATAGAGATCTACACAGTAAAACTCAGTTAGTTACCAGTGCCATCTGCAAAGGTTCTGGCACTAGACGCTAAGGTGGTGCTGCAGGAGGAGGGGCTCAGCAGTGACTTGGTGTGATGGTTAGGTTTTGTTGTCAATTTGACCTTTCAAGTAATCTTGGGTGGGTCTCGGAGGATGTTTACAGGAAGGCAGCCTCTCAGTAGGGGGCAGGATGTAAAGAAGCTCAAAGAAGCTGGAAGTAAACATCCTTTCCTGTGTGGGCAGTGCAGAAAGGAAATTCCAGAGACTCAGGAAGCCATTAAGTCTGGGATAGGGTTGTAAGATCCCACCCTAAGCCTATATAAAGGAGAAGAAATTCTCTGTGGCTCTCCTGCCTGTTTGCTGTTGTATGTGTGGTGTAGGTGATGGGTTTTTCTCTCTGCTTGGACCTGTGAAAGAGGACCAGCCTTTTTCCCTTCTATGGGACTTCCCCTGGATCTGGAGCTTGAATAAATCATTTCCTCCCATAAACTGTGCCTGGTTTGGAGATTCATCCCAGTGACATGTGGCTGACTGCGACACTTAGTGTGGAGCAAAAGCTTGCTTAACCTTTGCTGAAGGGACATCATTCTTACAAAAGATCAACCCTAATTATCATTGAGATCAGACAAGTTCATGTCTTGATATATGCTCGCATATCATCTGTATTGTTTTTTTTTACAACGCTGGTCTATCCAACAATGCTCCCCAACTCATACATAAAGGAATGAATGAATGAATGAATAGATGAATGATTCCAAAGTGTGAGTGTAGATAAGCAACAAAGACATATTATTTACATCTATACTATTAGAACTCAGGTCCTCAACACTCAGGCAGAATAAAACATGCCAAAACAGTGGTTTAATTCAATTCAGTGGCTTAATTCTGCATTTCACTTCATGGAAAGGGCCCAATATCATATACAATTCTGTGTTTAAGATGATAATTTGAGGCGTCTTTAAATTTTTTTGGTGGGTTTATGTTTGCACATGTGATGTATGCATGCTTATGTGTGCAGAGGAAGAAATCAGGTGTCCTGGTCTATCCTTCTTCTGCCTTAACACTTAGAGTCTGTTATTGAACTTGGTCTCTTACTAACCTGTTTTATGGTTAAGCTAGTTGAACAAAGGCTCATTATCCTCCTGTGTTTGCCTGCCCTCTTACCTAAGCTCTGAGGTTGCAAGCAGGCAGAGGCTTGCCTGTTTCTAGGTGGGTACTGGGGATCAAACTCAGGTACTTATGCATGTATGGCAAGTACTCTTACCTGCTGATCCATTTTCCCAGCCCTAATTTTGGAATTCTTTAAGTATCATTTTATCCTTTTAAAAGCTAAGGTTTATGAGCATATAGCTTATTTCATTCCTTGGTAAAATTTTAATAATAAACCAGATTTCAAGATCGTCCTTTGTTCTTAACCTGGAAACTTAACTTGGTTGAGCAAACTAGATACTTACTCTGTTTTTTGTTTTTGAGTTTTAGACTCCTGGAGAATCTTGCTTCCCATCTTAAATAGCTCATCTCCTTCATCTGTGAGATTTTTCTTGGCATCACTTTTTACTGTATGTGGACAAACAAGGGAGAAACCCATATTATTTCTCTCTATATATGTAGGTATGTATTTGTTTGTTTTTGAGGCATGATCTCACTCTAGCCCAGTCTGGCCTGGAACTCACTCTGTAGTCCCAGGCTGGCCTCAAACTCACAGCAATCTTCCTACCTCATAGCCTACTAAGGGCTAGGACTAAAGGTATGGGCTACTATAACCAGCTTTATTTTTATATTTTGAAAGTTAATCTGGTGATATTATGCACGCATATTTTTGTTTTGAGCTTTGCTCTGCTTATTTCATATTTGCATTTCAAACAGATCTGTAGTTCTAGTTGGGACAGAAGGCAGAAGCTGACTGAAAAAAAGAAATGTCTTACTGTGTTTTGTGACAGGTGTTGGAGGGTGAAGCAAAGAGATGCTTCAGAATGCAGAAATGGGTGTGTCTCTGCCTCCTTTGCCCCCCCCCCCATCACACCCAGCTTTTTTTTAAGGTAGGTTTTGGAATTGATTTCTGGTCTTCATGCTTGCAAGACAAGCACTTTATGGGCTGAGCTATCTCCCCAGCCCTGAGCCAGGATCTTTGCACTAGGTTGTCAACCCTGGCTGTCAATGCCCCCTTTGTCTGAGACTGGCCCATACCTCGGAGCCATGAGATTTCATGAAAACACCATGGCCTGCAACACACATCTCCAAGATGACTAGTCTACACCGAGGAGCAAAGGAGGAAATCCCCTTGACAATTTCCCCCCCATCAGGCCTCTTTTCCTCCTTTGAATCTTCCTAGATCTTGGCATCTTTGCCAAGACACACATCTAATCTTGTTGGGCTAGAAACTCAGTGTTAATTTTATGAGATTTAAGAAAAAAAAAGAAATGAAATTAGCGGGGTATGGAGGCATATACCTTTAAATCCTAGCACTCAGGAGACAGAAGTAGGAGGATTACTGTGAGGTCAAGGCCAACCACTGGTTCCTTCCCTCACTGAGCTGTTGACCAAAGTGACTCATGAGATTCCAACAACAAGACAGAATTCTGTTAAAGCTCTTGAGTGCTTTCCCCAGGCCTGAGGCAAAACCCTGTTACTGAAGAAACCACAGACTGCATCGATCAGCATTGAGAAACCCTTCAACGTCCGGAATGGTATCCAGCCCACAGAAGGCAGTTAGTGTAGTGCTGGAAGGCACTGCACAGGCTGCCAGGGGAAACTGATCAACGACAGCTGGAGTAAACAGAGACGATTGACACGAAACACAATCTGCGGCCATGAGTAGGCTGACCACACCTCCTACTGAGAGGGAACAGCGAACCAACAAAGGAGCACTTGGTGTAATGGAGGAGCCTCGGCCTGGGGGAGACAATCAACAGCTTTCAA